>CM067375.1:42409806-42512306 GCA_034401795.1 Chaetoderma sp. LZ-2023a | reverse complement strand
TTGTCTCCCTTACCCTCGAGAGTCTCAGGAACTATGCAGATGTCTGGAGCGACCATTCAATGAAGGACATTTTGCTGTACACAGAAATGAAAAACTGTATTGGAGTAGAACATGCTCATGGCCTGATATGGTCATTGAGCAGTTCTAGTGAGAGCTTGGAAGACTCAAGGTGGACTAATTAACATAATACACACAGATTCTGATAGGTCAAAATGGCTTCTCACAGCACACATCATAGAACAGTACACGCATGCCCTGCGATTATTGACTGACACTTTCACTGGAACGCGGTCGGAACAGCATAGACCAATTTACCATGGGAACACGCATAATTTGACTGGATGTGTTGCTGCAACAGCGCCCAATAAAATTAGTTTCATCAAAATATTCCACAGAATCTGTATAAAATAGTAAAGATATACAATTCGTACAACAACGCTTAGTCTGTCATCAATTAAGCGTTCGTGACGAACTTAGTTCATGACATATGATTATGAGGTCATCCCACACGTCACGCAGTTGATTATAACGTCATAAGTCTGATGAATAAACTTGAACCTTCCGTTAATGAATCCCATTTTGCATTCAATCATATGGCGCCATGATCATCCACATTATGTGGACGCTGACGTCATAATCAATTACGTCATGAATGACGCGATTTAGTCCGTCTTAAAAGCGTATTAGTCCGTTAACTTGTACGGGCACCTGGTCAAATTAGTTTCAAAATATATGGCGCCATGATCAACCACGTCAGGTGGAGGCTGGCGTCATAATCAACTACGTCATGAATGATGCGATTTAGTCCGTCTTAGGCACTTAATACTCCCCCAACTTGTACGAAGTGTATGTCTTTACTATTTAATAGGCAGCAACAGCAACCAGTCAAATTAGTTTCAAAGTATTCAGAATACCTGTACAGTTTTCTGTAAACTGAGATTCAGAACAGGGATCGAATCATCCCAACCCGGGCAAAGCGTGGTTGGGGATTAGCTAGAGATGGGCGGGGCGTAGCTAAAACTTGATTCCTCCATTACACGTTGATGTAAACATACGGATCTGTTGAATCGCGCATCATCATGTACTCAGATAGTCATTCAGATTTGATAGGTCTAAATGATCATGGATAGCATTTGCATCTATGCCCCGCCCATTTCTATCTAAGCTCTTCCAACATAGTACGCGTGCATCAATCAATGTTAACGATTTAAACCCTAAATTTCGAGAAACCGAATTTCAAGAAAACGATACAGGTAATATGTTGAATATTTTGAAACAAATCTGACGGGTGGGGGGGGGGCGGAGTTGTTTCTGTTTACGTCAGCAGTTTCCGTTCATTGTTTACTACATTGGAAATTCACCAACGATATGCAACTATATACCTAGATACTTCGATTATGACTTCAAATACTTGAGTGACAGATCGCATCACCCCGTTGGAATTCATCCTACATCCTGACCTCTCCACAAGCAGTGCGTATGATGATATTGTATATGTTGTTGGTACGTTATCTAGAACAGTCTATCTCATCCGAATGCAGATCGTGTGTTAGATCATCTCCTTGCGAATGTAAGTTACGATCATCCGGGATAAGGGTAAAGCTGCTTTGGTCAGCCTGCTCAGTGTTAATATAGTTTCTGCTAAGATGACAGGTTTTGTCTGATTACAGAATTGTATTGCTCCTGCTTCTGTGGATTCGTGTGTCTCGTGGTGGTTATTTCCAGTCACCGATGATAAGATTTGGTCGAAGTTAAGTCGTATGCATGATAATTGCGTTGATGTTTATTGGGTCGAGACACTGAATCTTGCTAGAATATTGGTTACCTGAACACAGAGACGTTGTTCCAACTAACAGAAAGGCCGACAAAGCCAGGCAGAAATTCTAATTTTATGTTGGTCGTTGTGTGACATAAAATTAGAATTTCTGGCTTGCCTTGTAGACCTTACTATTACTATATGTAAAACCACGTGCATGTGTATCTCTGCCTCTTGAGGTATACACGTCTTTCTATCAGCAACATGCTCGATAGTCGCGTTGTGTGATGCAACATGGGTATAATAGTATCAGTAGTGTGTATGTAATACAAAGCTGAGTTCTTGATAATAGTATCAGTAGTGTGTATGTAATACAAAGCTGAGTTCTTGATAATAGTATCAGTAGTGTGTATGTAATACAAAGCTGAGTTCTTGATAATAGTATCAGTAGTGTGTATGTAATACAAAGCTGAGTTCTTGACCCTGCCGCCCACCTATGTTAACTTTGATATCTAGCTATGGAATTTTAAGTTGGTTGTTCCAAACCAGGACATGGACTTAACTTTGCTGGGGCAAAATTATTAGACAAAATTAAAAGACAATTATTGTCTTTCCTTGTGCAATGGGTGGTAATGGACGGCATTGGTCGGTGCGCATTGTTCGAGTGAATGCCATTTGTCAACATCCGGCCCAAAGTGTCTAAATCCACTTGCAATACGTCTTTATATATAATAGCGTGTTCTGAATTTATCACAGCAAACGGAGGGCACATATGCTTAGCTGATAACGACAGTGTGACACAAACACATATGTAGATTTAATCTAGTGTCAAGCAGTGATCGGATCTAGAATATATATGATTCAGGAACATATTTACTAATGTCTATGCATGCTTCGCGTGATCGATAATATATCTGATTATCTTGAGATCAACCAATAATTTTCAATGTGTTTAACTCAGGCTTTCCATACCGACCGGGTATCACAATGTCGTTAAATAATATCTATAGATATACACATTTCATGACAGAATATTGGTTTGGGCCTATTAGCAGACACTAGGTTACCCTAAAGGCATAAGTTTTGTGATCAGTAAGGGGCAGCTACGCACATACGCGTGCGTTGACAGCAAGATAACATAATAATTGGAACGAGTATGTCCTAGGCAACAACAATATCATGTGAAATCTTTTAATGTTTTCGTCCATAAACATGTTGTAGTTTAGCTACTTACCCGTTAATAGCAAGACATTTTAACAAAGCGCATCTTTATGATATTGAGAATATTGTGTCGAATAATTTGAAACTAATTAGACTGAATTGCTGATGCATATGGCTGCAACAGATTCCAACTGTATTAGTTTCACAATTTTCAATAACTTTCTTGTATTGTTGTCTAAAGATTAAGAGTCTGACATTCCAAGTGTAAATGGGATACACCGGGTAACTGCATTCAAAAGTGAGTGCATACATAGTCAAAATTGACTTTTCCACGGTATCCATCCGTCATATGGCGTCATAATCAACTACGTAACGTGTAGAATGAGTCATATGGCGTCATAATCAACTACGTAACGTGTAGAATGACATCATAATCAATGACGTCATTATGACTTCATGAATGCCGTAGATAAGTGCGTCACAAACGCATAATTGAAGACTGACTCTGCGTTATTGTACGAATTGTATGTCTTTATTATTTAATAAACATGTTGTTGAATATTTTGAAACTAATTTGACTGGACGCTGTTGCTTCCATAGGCCGCAACACCACACAGTCAAATTAATTTTACAATATTCGACAGCTTACCTGTATAGCTTTCTCGAATTTGATAGACATGGAGTTCAGAGATCGATTGATCCCAACACGAGCGAGGTGTGGACGGAGCTTAGCTAGAGATGGGCGGGGCATAGCTAAAAATGGAAAACTCCATTATGCTAGAATTAATCACACAGCATGTGTAATGCCGACCCCACATATACATGATAGAGATTTTTACGATCAATGTTTTTACAATGGAGGGTGAGTAAGGTGTTATTACCCTCTCCCCCCCCCACCCCGGAGAAGAGCTTATTGCGATCGGGTTTATGAGCGTACGGGTGTGCGTGCGCGCGCGCGTGCGTGTGTATTTTGTAAGCCCGTGTGCGCGTGGGTGCGTGTTTGCGTGCGTGCATGGGTGCGTATTTCCATTTACCATTTAGAAACACAAAATGCAGCTTCAGCGATGTGCATTGCACCGGCAAACTCTTCAAATTATATCCTGGTATGTATCGTGCTGGTCAGTTTGTTATGCAACATACCATAATTCCTATCAAATTACCCGTTCCATTTAATAGTTCTAACAAATCTGGCACAAAAACATTTCCGACCTTAATTTGTATACTGACTCCGCAAAGTATTGACGCCAGCAATTTACAGGGCAGAGTTTTCAAAACAAAATAAATCGTACTGTTAACTATTTTGCTATTTTACTAAGGCAGCTATGTCTTCCAATCCATTTAGGCATTTAGGTTCAAAACATCAACAGAATATTTGTTGCTCAATTACATGTTTCTGGTGATTTGGGGTGAAATATGTTAAGTTATTTGTGAGCGGTACTATGTTTGCTACATATGTCCCTGGATTATGCCATCTATTTTATCAGGTCCTCGCTGGTCAGACCCTGGTACTCCTGGGAGAAGCTTCCGGATAGCAAGTACCACGAGAACGTGTTTAAACCAGAATTTGCACACATATTTGATAACTTTAATCGTCCGACGACAGAGTACCATCGATGGCGCAATGATGACGTCTGCATTAGCTCGTTTGCACGGGCAGGTAATACGCTGGTAGTATATTGAGAAAGAGGATCCTAAAAAGTTGTCATTTCGTATCAAATTCAACTCACTAGATTAGCAAGATCCCATTTGGAACGAGATTTAGAGAGTTTTAAATGAAATCTGGCTAAACAAGTATGATGGACAGAGGGATCCATTTCTAGCTAAGCTCAGCCCATTTCTAGCTAAGCTGCGCCTATTTCTAGCTAAGCTCCGCCAATTTCTAGCTAAGCACCTACCCTTTCCAGCTAAGCTCCGCCAATTTCTAGCTAAGATCCGAAAATTTCTAGCTAAACTCGGCCAATGATGTGTGCGTGCGTGCGTACGTGCGTGATTGTGTGCGTGCGTGCGTTTGACGACCAAATTAGTTTCAAAATAGGTTTTAAAATATCCAACAAAATATTCGTTAAATAGTAAATCCAGCAAAGACATACAATTCGTACATGTGACGGACTATTCCACCTTCATTACGGAGCAATCACTGCCAAATATGATAAGATGACATCGGTGTATATCTAAATAGTGATGTTATTTTTCCTGAAAAATATTTTTGCGGAAAACTTTCCGATATTTTTCCGAAGATTTTTCCAAAAATTGGAAGGATATGTGTATATTTTGAACCATTATATATATATATATATATATATATATATATATATATATATATATATATATATATATATCGCGCGCGCGTGCGTGCGTGCGTGCGTGCGTGCGTGCGTGCGTGCGTGCGTGTGTGTGCAATATTGCATCATCTATGATTCCATGCAGCTGCTGTACTGTTGAACGCAGAAATAAGGTAACAGTACACAGAATTAACATTTTCTTCAATTTTGAATGATATGCAAAAATTTTCCTGTTGACTATTTTGAACACAATTTGCTAGAAAGCCTATAGCAGCAATAGCTTTTTTCAAGCAAATTGGGTTCAAGATATTTAACAGCGTTGTTTGGAAATTTGTTATTTCTGAACTATAGTAATAGTGTAACCTGATGCCAGCCATTTCAGCCATGGCAATAGATGACACAAATCTAAATCTATTAACTTATATTAGTAGCAAAAGCATCGGTGTTAATGTAATAGGGAAATTAAAATTTGCAATTGCATCCTTAGGCGACCGGAAAATTTTCGGCAAAAATACGTTGGTAAATTTTCCGGAAAATTATCTTTTTGGAAAATTTTCCGACTCACAACACTATATCTAACGTAATTGATTACTACGTTATATACTAGAGTGCAGATTGGATTCTTTCGGATCTTTTTCTAAATATAATTTCCTAATCTTTTTGTTTCACAATAACATTTAGTGCGTGGCATGCGTTCGACGTACAGGGGTAAGGCGGTTTGCAACTTATATTTGTCTATATCTAAGTAGAACAAGTACGTGGCAATATTACTCCCTTAACATCTCATTTTCAGGGACGCATTTTGCGTGGTATCTAACAAAGATGATACTCAGCAAATCCGATAAGCTATCTGAGATTCCAATGGAAAACTCAGCTCTTGGTGTACCGTTCTTCAGCGACACCCTCTACACAAACGAGCGTCGCGTGCTAGCCGGTCATCAGATACCGTCAACACTGACTCGCGATATCATTCTTAGCGGAAACCGGAAGTTCATTTACATCATGCGAAATCCGAAAGATGTAGCCAGATCTCTATTTGAGCTACTGCCTAGCTTACAGAGTTTCCTCAGGAGGCTGCCATGTTGGGAAGAGTTCATTGATAGTTTCATTAACAACGAAGTTCAAGGTAATCTTTAAGCTTGTTATGGCTGCTAGATTCTCACTGCGACGTAACTGTTACATAGAGGATCTGGAACGAGGTCCCATTTCATATTACTATTAGCAACCGAGTTGAAAAGTATCACATTGCACGAGCATTAGCTGCCTATGGTTAGTTTTTAAATATTTAACAGACTGTGTATTAAGTAGTAAATCCATCAAAGAAAATACGAGTCGGACACTTGGCGGACTGTGTCAGCTTCGTGACGGAGTATTCTCTGTCAATGGACCTTCCAGTTTTAGCTATGCCCCGCCCACCTCTAGCTAAGCTCCACCCATACCTCACCCGTGTTGGGATCGATCGATCTCTGAACTCTCTGACTATCAATTTCCAGAAAGCTATACAGGTAAGCTGTTGATTATTTTGAAACTAATTTGACTTGGTGCTGTTGCTGCCTATGGTCTCACAATATTCAACTGGATGTTTATTAAATAGTAGAGATATACAATTCTCACAACGTGTCGGACTATTAATAGTTAAAGACGGGCAATATAGAATCATTCATGACGACGTAATATTGACGTCATCCTATCGCCGCATAGCTGATTATGACGTCATATGATGTCATTACTCTGGAAATGTCCATTATGATACGGTGATGTGAGCGTACATGTGATGTAATTGACGTCATATTATATGTCTACTTGAGCGACAAATCAACGAGTCATCCATTAGTATGGTCCGATAGTGTCGCAAGAATGAGATACACTTTGTAAATATGGGATTTAAGACCCGCCGAAACCCTTGAGAATAGTTTGGGACTCGTACAAATATTTGCTTAAGACCTTTGACCCTCATTCGATTTAATGTAAATACGTCATCTCATTCGTGAATTTTCATACTGCATCTTTGTAGTATAATTAGCAATGCGCGCCAATAAGTAACTGGTCGCATTGGACAGTCACTTAGTATGCGTTTATGTATGAAATTGGGTTAGTCATTAACGATTGCACAAGAGCAGGCAATGCTGTGTTTAATGTGTGGGTTATGGATGACTGTTTTAGAGTTATGAAGGACTGTTTTATGAACTGAATGTGGCGTGATATTATTACAGCAATAGAAAGTAGCTTACTGTGAGCTGTTGCTCGATGCTGTTGCTATGTAGCAGGTTCCCACACGATGTAAATTACTTTGTACCGGTAACCTGTTTGAATTAATCCATTTGTAGAACGATAGTGATTTGGTCGCTGTGACCAAAAACTGGTGTATAAACTGAATAGTGTTACGCTAGTACACTTCCAATACTGATGCTGTGTATCACCTGCGAAATAAGACCTCTATCTTTAGGAAGGGTAAGTATAAAATGCGGAATAAGGCGTTGGGCGGCAAGGCATTGATAGATTAGATACGAGGATGTCTTAAGGATGTTTCCTCGGTATATGATGTATCAATATCTTGCAAGGCGAAGCTTTAGGAGATTATTTTGAGAATTAGACATAGTATTTGGCTGGCTGTATTAGCATGCTCAATAAAACTAGTTCTGTTCCTGGTAACTTATTGAGATGACGAATTCTGGCAAGCACTGCAGGAATATTAGGGGATTTTTATGACCATGTCTATTTGCACGTGACGAGTCAGGGATCAGATTGCGATGTGGCTTGATGGATGAGTACCGTTGGCACCGGTGGCTAAATACGCTTATGCATCTTCACAGGGAAATGATAGTGATTCAGAAGTAAAGTTATCAGCAGTGTTGTCACAACGAAATAGAATTCGAAGAATGTGAAAGTATGACTGGTATGCTTGGTTGACGAGAGAACGCCGTCAATCTTCATTACTTTCAAACTAGTTAGAACCACTTTGATCTGATCGATTTAGATGCGTGGGTGATCAATCAAATCGCTGGAAAAGGTGGGAATCAAGGGGAAGCCCTGTTTGACGTCATTGTAGGGTGCCACACGCCTACTCAGTTCGAGTCCTATATAATGCCTGTGCACCATGTATGTGCAAACCCTTTACATCTCGGTTCCTTAACGAACGTAACACCCATTTCGTGAGCATTCAAGTTAAGTTAGAAGTTTACTTTGTTAGTTTTACAAGTCCATATCGAAATTGTGTAAGCCTGCAATACGGCCGGAATATCTGTTCAGTTATATACACCTGTGCAAAAGTTAAGCACCAGCAAAAACAATAGAACGTAGAAACATGATGGTACAACTAGGCTGCCATACTTTTTGTCCCCGCGTTAGCTGACATAATTCCAAGTACGAAATGCACATGCGTGCATGACTTCACGCCGCTTGATGTCCGTGCGTGGCGGGAAACAGCACATGTGTTCAGTTATGTAAAAGTCCAGTTTGAGGTGTAGAACATTACATACAGATTTAGGCGACAAGATTAGGAATTTTGTGTTCATGACCGTGGTTTATTTGTACAGAGAGAATTAGCTCTTGATTGTGAACCGCTATGGCAAGACGAAGGTTAAGTGATCGTGTGAAATGGCAAATCATAGGCATGCATACCACTGGTATGTCATGCAGAGAGATTGGCAGACAGCTGAACATTAACCATACTGTAATCAGTCGTTTGATTGCAAAACATGGGCAAACTAACGAGGTGAAGGACAGGCCTAGATCTGGAAGACCGGAGAAGACTACTGCCCGTGATGATCGAGCCCTAGTACGCCTTGTTAGGAGATCTCCATTCACCAACAACAGAGTGCTCAACCAGCAATGGGAAACGCGCAATAGAGTGTCAATGTCTACCGTCAAAAGGAGACTGTATGCTGCTGCCATGAAAGCTAGGAGACCTGTCAGACGTCCTCTCCTCACTGCACACCACAAAGAGGAGCGTCTGAGGTGGTGCAACGAAAGAAGACACTGGAACATGAGATCCTGGAGACGGGTACACTGGTCCGATGAAAGTCGGTTCCTGCTTCATGCCACAGATGGTCGAACTCGTGTATGGAGGTCCAGACGCACGGCGTACGACCAACGTACCATCATGGAAGAAGTTCCATTTGGTGGAGGTTCCGTTATGATATGGGGGTGTATCTCATTTGATTGTAAGCTGGATCTGTTGACTGTACCTGGAACACTAAATGGACAAAGATATCAAGATTCCATACTGGATAGAGTTGTGGTCCCTCATTTTGTAAATCATGCACCTGGAACCCACCCTATATTCATGGATGACAACGCCCGACCACATCGTGCTAGAGCTGTGCATGAATACCTCCGCCAGAATGCCATCGAAACCCTACCATGGCCAGCAAGGAGCCCTGACATGAACCCTATTGAGCATATCTGGGACATTCTGGGAAACATGGTGAGAAGGAGGGATCCCCCTGTGCAGAACCTACAGGAATTAACAGACGCACTCCATCTTGAATGGCAACGAATACCACAATGGCGTATCAGTCGGTTGGTGACCAGCATGAGACGTCGTGTCCAGGCCGTCATCCAGGCACAAGGTGGATATACCCGGTATTAATAATGACAGTCTCAAACTCGTGCACAGATGTTAAACTTCGTTTTCAGACACCATTAATGACAATCTAGCCACGTGTGTCAACTGTAGGGCAATAGTTGTCAGTTGTGTCAACGTAACCATATTCAGGCCTCGTTTTCAAGTTCAAACAAAAACATACAGTGTTTCCCCACCATCATAATCAGCATTCTTCTAGTTGCATTATTACCTCTTGCACTAAGATGGATGGGTACATAAATGTTTATGCTATTGCTTTCTTCATAGCACATGAATATACCCTCGCATGTGCGTAAAAATAGGGTGGTGCTTAACTTTTGCACAGGTGTATATATATATATATATATATATATATATATATATATATATATATATATATATATATATATATATATATATATATATATATATATATATATATATATATATATTAAAAAATACTCTTCTCTAGGCCGTTCAAATAGCCATGTCTGAAGACCACTGCACAGTTGTTTTTGGTCAGTTTGACCATTAAAGGGTTAAGTTGACAGAAGAGGGGTTAAAACCTCTTTGTAGCCACCAGTCTACTTTCCAGAACACACAATGGCTAGAATTATTCACGAGGTTACAAACACTACATCAAACCAACGTCCAAAAACAAACGCCTCGATTTACTCTTCTCCATAGCAAACAATACTGACTGGAAAGGTTTCTTGACCAGAAATTTTGCTGGCAACCATGCTAAACAGCTAAACGAGACGGATACTTGGGGCACGCCTACATTGGCAACAGAAGACAATCAAACAAGCAATGATGATAGTCAGCCATCGCAAAGTAACTAACTAAAAAGACTCAAATCCACTGATAAATCCTGAACTGGAAAGGGAAATCAGAAAAGACGACAAAGGACTCAAGGTTAGTAATAGAAATGGCAAGCGGTGAGACGAGGTCAAATTCAAACGCTCAAGAAGGAAGTACAAAGAGACATAAGAAGGATTAGTGTATGTATAATTACTGTATTCTGTGGCTGTAGTAGTAGAAACACCATACAACTGCAATCAGTCATTCTTCGCGTTTGCCCATTGTGTCTTGTCCTCAGCCAAAATCTTTAGCTTCCTCACGTCCATTCTTGATTTGAGTATACCGAGTCCTGGTTTCTTGAGCTCACCTCGTAGCACGATTAATAGATTTGTCCTCTCCTGACTTTATAATTGCTGGCTCCCAGTATGGCGAATTCCAAGGCATTCTGTGCAGGTGTGGCTTCTGGCATCCTTAGAACATGGACACACCTTTGCTGGGCGATTTCACGGACATTGGCGAGGTGTAGTGCATCGTTGGAAATTATGCTGCCTGGCAATCAGAGCCCAGCGATGGTGCATAGGTGTTTGCTGTGGCAGGCATCAAGTTTGTCTAGAGCTGCCTTTGGAGCTGCCCAGCTGCTACAGTTATACAGCATCAAGGATACGCAGGTTGCGTTATACAAACGTGGTCTTTTGTCAAGGGCATGCTTGATCTACGAATCCATAGCGTCCAGAAGGACTGGAAAGCTATATTCCCCATGATGCAGTGTGCAGCAATGTCGGCAGACTAGAAAGCATTGGGCCCAGGATTTTACTTTTCCTCCATGATTCGTTGCCACGAAGTGGCTCGTCATTTTCTTTTACTTTCATGGTTTGTAGATAAGTATATGTGGGTCATCTCCGTTTTGGATTCATTCATAAAGAGATTTTCACTTTTTAGTTTGCTTGAAACTAAACCTATACTAAATCTAAACCATATCTATTTCGGCAAGAGGTGTCCTTTCTTCGTCTATGAAGTCCACGTCGTCGGATTATTCCATCTCTGGTGGCATACCCAGCAAGGACACTAGGAGTTTGGTCGTTTTCATGCAACAGCAAGGTAACAGGTGAAAAACACAGGGGATAGACCCTCTCCCTGTGGAATGCTGATTGGTGTCCCAAACTCTACAGACTTCACTAACTTGACTTCTACTCTCAGCTTGGTGTCCGCAAGTAGTAGTCTCCCTAGTCAGAGCTCATCTTCAATGCAACTGGCCTAGCGTAGTGCATCATGAATGTTTTTGCGCTTTTAATTGTGTTGAAGACCCGTACCATGTCAATGCCCAATTGTGGAAATCCCAGTATTTGGACGTCACTACTGACATAAGCATGCGGTGAGCCCATACAATGTCTGCGCATCTGCAGTCACGTTTAAAGCAACTTTCACATGATCCGGTGAAGTCATCGATATTATCTGGGTTTGTATAGCGCGATAGGTGTGGCTTAGTCTACAGCATTGATGGGAAGGTGGTTCATAAAAGCTGAATGGAATAGGTGCGTGATCGGTAAGACGATTGGGGAGATGATTAGCCATGGTGTTCGCGTTATCGACGGGTAATTTGCAGGGCAGGGTTCAAATCCTGCTCGACTGTCAGCCGATCAGGTGACGGATGAGCAATCGATTGAAACATAAGCAATCTCCTTCACTCTTCCTCGCCTCTCTCCACCCAGGACTACAAGACTGGGAAAGTTAGGAATATAGACTGAAATGTAAACCAGCCTAGATATAGCATGAATGGGACCTGGAATCAGGCACTCGATAGACGCCAATCAAACCAATAACTTCTTGTGTGATCGGTTTTGAGATAATGTCACTTGCATATTTGAATAGTTCATTGCTTATACCATCAGGTCCGTTTACGCATTCACTTCTTCAGTGCCTTGAGTGCCTTCTGAACTTCTGCTTATTAATTGGTGCTAGCAATGGACCCATGCTTTAAAGAACTGGTGCAATGGCTCATCCTCGTGGTCACTGAACTGTTCCTTGAACCATTTTTGTATTGCCTTGTCTTTACCCTTGGCAGTCCCATAAACTGCGCATCAGAGTTGTGTAAATTGAGTGGTAGTGTGTAGTCAATACGTTTCCGGGCTCGGGCTGTCCTAAACATTTTGTCACAGTCATCCATGGCAGTGATTTTTCTGGCAAGATCTTTTAAGTGTCCGCTGATGTGGCGCAGATAGTTATTGCATTCCCTGCGTTTTTGGTGCAGTCTTCACATGGCTCACTTTGATAGATGTGCAGCCATAATGCTTTCTGCTCTGTTGATAGTTTACCTAGTTCGGTTGTTTTTAGAACGCCTGTGGTGCTGATAGCTGATGATTCCATACATTTCAGTATTTTAGCTAGGGCTTCGTTTGGATCGGCGCTGGCGTCGATGTTAGCTATCTGCTTCCCGAGGGCCTTTTGCATGGCGTATAATGACTTTCTTATGGTCAGAATTGAGGTCTGTGCCTCTAATGGAACGAGCATTCCGAAGTAGAGGGTTTTATTCTGTTTTGCATAGTATTACGTATATTTGGTTGAAGACTACTATTGTAGCCTTAGAGCCACTTGGGGCTTTGCGATCAGCAATGTGTCCTGTCCATGTTGTCTGGTGATGGAATGTGTGTCTAAAAGACGTATTTGTGGCAATTAGGCTATTGGAACTAAGGACTAATACCAGTGCATTCCAATTGCTGTTGTATGTGCCCTGCATAAGCTAAGTCCTGAATTCTTGTCCGCATTGCCGAGTTGAAATCTCCACACACACACATACAAATAGTTGCCATCTGACTTGGATTGTAATGGCCGAGCTCAGTTCTGCATACTATTGATGGATTCTCTTTGGCTTTTTCAATAATTGGAACATATGCGTTGACAATGCGACACTTGGAGGTGGTGCGTTTTCTCGTTTGTATAGCCAGGTCAATGATCACTTACGTATCCAAAACTAATGGCATGGTCCAAGAGCCTCGGTCTGATTACGAAGCCCTAAACCCGGCATGTGGCCTGTACTGCTCATGATTACTAGCTTATGGCCAGTCTGAAGTTGCTGCACTGAGTGGGTACATATATTAGTATGTTGAATGCATGCAATATCGATGTTATAGTGTTCACAGTCTGCAGCTAAGGTTTGTCTCTTTGATGTTGGAGTCAGACCACGTACATTCCACGTAACTATGGTAAGCTCATTGGAAGATCGCGTCGTCTGAGGAGGTCGAACACAGCTGCTAGTTAGAGGACGCTTAGACATAATCAGAGATGCCTGTATGTGGATGTAGTAGTAGTAGTAGTAGTAGTAGTAGTAGTAGTAGTAGTAGTAGTAGTAGTGGTAGTAGTAGTAGTAGTAGTAGTAGTAGTAGTAGTAGTAGTAGTAGTAGTAGTAGTAGTAGTAGTAGTAGTAGTAGTAGTAGTAGTAGTAGTAGTAGTAGTAGTAGTAGTACTAGTAGCTGAGTTACCACGTGTTTCTTTGGATCTACTATTAACGTCAATTTTAGATGATTTCTATTGCGCTCTGCGATTTATTTTTATGTCTGGCTTTTGACTAACTGTACATACGTTAGTTTTGTAGTTTTGTTTGTTTGAAATTTTGTTGCGCGAGACCGCATTTTGCTGTGATATTTTTCAACATTTGCTCCTCGGGTTTGCTTTTGTGGCGGCGCCATTCGCTTGTCGCCACAACTTCGTATTGTTTGTGTTTAGTTTTGTATTGTCCAAGTTTAGTCGATACGGCTTCATTGGACACATTCGTTCTATACGCGCTCGCTTACAGTTGGTGTGTTATAAGCCAGCTTTCTGCAGTGTTATTCTTACCCGCTCGCGCTCGTGCGCCACACTTTCTATTGAGCGTTGTGCTGAGGCCGTCGTGACCTAATGTTTTGAGATATGTCAAGTCGGTATTAAGCAATTATTAAGCCTTCGATTGGTACCTAGTGCATGGAATATGGGAGCTGTTGATGTGTATCCCAGCTTAAAAGATGTCATCGGCTAAGGGCGCCAGGTTTTAAAGGGGTTAATTAACAGTAAACTTAACGTATGGCATGTAACACTATCTAACGAAATGGTTACGGAGAGGTTATTGGAGGATGGGTTGGTTGTGAATGGGGAAACCTGTAAGATTCACGAGATTGATAGTGACAGACTGTTGGTCAAAGTAAAGGTTCATTTAGAAATCCCTAATGACCGCATTAATGGCTAAATATGGCCTGGTAGTTTCAATTGAAAATGAAACTTATCAATTTGACAGATCATTGGAGAATGGGATCAGGCGGATTTGGATGAAAGAAATATTGTCAAGCCGCTTCCTAGAAAATTCCCCTTGACAATGCATGTTTCTTTTGTGTGTGGTATAGAGGCCAGCAAATACAAAGCCAGTGGAGGACGTTATTGCATAAATCTGCTAAGCGTGCTACGAGGTGACCTCAATAAAGCAGGACTCGGTACACTCAAGTCAGGAATTGACATGAGGAAGTTATGGATTTCGGCTGAGGGCAAGACACAGTGGGCAAAAGCGAAGAAGGACTGATTGCAGCTGTAGGATGTTTCTACTACTACAGCTGCAGAATACAGTAATCATCATCATAGAGGCTAGACTAATACATGTTCGATATGTAGCAACACTGACTATTTGTCCAGTGCATGTCCGCAGAAGGATACATGCATAATTTGTGGTGCCACTGACCATTATAAATGGCGTTGTCCACAGGCAGTAACTAAATCAGCAGAAGGTAGGCGAAATACTGATGTGACTGAGATAAAAAAGGTGCCAGGAGCCTGAATCAGTTACCGTTGCGGAAACACATCAGCCACCCAACCATGTCGCTGTTGTGATGTCTGACTCAATTGAAGTGCTAGATGAAGGCTTGACTCAGACGCCTGTACTCACTACCAGGGATGAGTGTACATTTTCCGATACCGACAATCTGCCCCCAGAACAGACTAAACTCAGATCCCAGTCTACTGAAGGAGCTGATAGTCCAATGTTAGACTATTTACTAACATTAACTGAGACACTCAAATATGGGAGAGAGAGCACATGCAATCCTGTAAATGAGTTAAGAAATAGCTGATGACAATGCTAAAGTGCTTAATAATGCCAAGAATAATTGTAGAGTGAAGCGTCAAAAAGATGATTCTAGTTCGGATTCCGAATTAGAAGTTTCTCAAGATATGTCTTTTGACTATGATGGCAGTGTATCCAATGACTCCGATACTTCAGTTAATACACAGGCTTCTCGGAGCAGTGAAATTTTTCTTTATCGGTTGGAAGCTAGGCAGGGGTTGATTCCCTACATCACCAAAAAGGGTGTGAGATATCGATATTTGCGACATTTGCGCAATGACTGTGACGTATAGAAGTATCAGCATCTTAAAATTGTAGATTTAAAGCGCTCTGAGTTTAATGACAAGCTATGCAAGTGGGCGAATAAAGATCTCAGCAAGATAAAAAAATCTAATTAAGAAATGGCGGGTTTTTGCAAAATTTCTTATTAATAATGCTAATATGCACACTTACCTACAGAGGACTAAATGATGAGATTAAACAACGGGGTTTGCTTGAAGATTTGAAAGACAGGAATATTGATATTATCGTGTTGCAGGAAACAAAGTTACAATGCATAGGTGTTTTAGAAAAATTCAAGGATTTAGCAAATGGCGAATTATTTTATTCTGTCGCCACAGAACCAAGTGCAGGTGTTGAAATCTTGTTCCTGCCTAAAAGTTCTGTCAATATTATTAATTCATCATCAGGCACAGGTGGACGTTGGGTTATGTCGTTGTTGATATAGCGGGATCAGTTTATTCTCTGTTGTCTGTTTATGCACCATCTTCCCATACACAGAGATATCAATTTTTATCCGAGCTTTCCTCTGTGATTTGTGATAATTCTGAGAATATCATCATCGGCGGTGATTTTAATTGTATTATGAATGGAAGACGGGACAGGAGTTTACCTTCTACTTACAGCGGCACATATCACCTTAGCTTAAGAGAAATGTGTGATACAGAACATTTATTAGACTATTATCGCAGCTTATATCCTGAAGAACTCATCTTTACATGGCATTCTGCTAATGGACAAAATTCCTCTCGAATCGATAGAATATATATCAATAGGTCTTTGAGAGGGAATTTAGTAAGTACTGGGGGTGTATCCCGTCGCATTTTCTGACCATGATATGTTTTTCATCGGCTTAGATAATGCAGATTGGATAAAACGTGGTGCCGGCTACTGGAAATTGAACAATTCGCTTTTAGAGGATTTAGAGTATCATCGTTGCATTAAAAGCTTCTGGGAATATAAGCTTCGGAGTCAGCATTCCCACCACAATTGTATATCATGGTGGGAAGATGTTAAAAAGGGTTTTGCAAGTATCTCCAAGCAATATTGGATCCGAAAAGCGCGGAATATTCGTAAAGATGCTAAAGCCCTTGGGCGCTTATTAACATTGGTAACCTGCAAAGTTGCAACCGGTGATATTCACCTTACGGAACAGCTCAATGATATAAAATCTAAACTGTCTGAGATCGAGAAACATAAAGCTAAGGGGACAATATCTAGAAGTAGAGCACATATGTATACTGAAGGGGAAACCCCAGAAAATTATTTTTCAATCTCGAGAAAGCAAGAGGTGTTGATAAGTTAATAAGGTGCTTAAATAACAACAATCAGAAATGTTCATCTCAACATGAAATCATGGGCGTTGTTGAGACATATTATCAGGCCTTATACACGTCAGATAAAAGTGATGAAGGAAAGTCATATGTTGGCTAATGTTAAAGACCCTTTCTTGAAAGCGAGCAGTAATTTCTGCGATGCAACATTAACATTAGATAATTTGGGGTTGGCTCTAAAAACATGAAACCGGGCAAAGCATCAGAGGGTGATGGCCGTAGTGTTGAATTTTATCAGACGTTTTGATATCCGTTGGGACCAGAATTCGTTAAAGTTGTGCACGAAATCTTTTCACAAGAGAAGCTTCCGCTTACCATGTCTCAGCCTTATTTGAGACTTATTTTTAAAAAAAAGAGATCGTAGTATAGTAGCAAATTGCAGACCAATTTCACTACTATGCGCAGATTATAAAATCATTTTGAAAGAGCTTGCGAAAAAAATCTCAAGTGTCTTAGATGAGGTTATCCACACAGACCAAACCTGCTCTATTCCGGATAGATCAATTTGAACCAATGCCTTTTTAATTAGAGACACCCTGCAGCTGGTAGAAAAAGGCAATATTCCCGGCGCTATCATTGGATTAGATAATGAAAAGGCCTTTGATAAACTTGAGTGGAATTTTCTTTTCACATCACTCAGTCAGATTGGTTTAGGTCCTAATTTCATCAAATGGATTCATATCTTATATGGTAATATCAGTAGTAAATATCTGATTAATAATTATATTAGCAAACCAGTAACACTGAACAGGCATGATAGAATATCTAAAATGAAGAAAATAATACATTCATGGAAATGCCGACGTTTGACAGTTTTTGGAAAAGCCTTGGTCGTTAATCCAATCAAAGTTGTTCTATACCGCTTCTGTAATATATATGCCTCGACATATTGAGAATGGAATTAATAAACTTATTCTAGGATGTATGTGGGAAGGCAAAACGGGTCTAGTTTCACAAGATCTGTGCAGAAATGAATTTCATCAGAGTCACCGTAACCTTGTCGATGTCAGGACAAAATGTCTGCCATTACGTTTAAAATTCTTAAATATGCTACTTTATTCTGACCGTCCAATGGGCAAATGCATCCAGGGCATTAATCGAATGTTTTATAATTCCATTTATACAAAATGTATCTTTTATGCAACCAGTCCGCCGCCTAATTATATATGTGTACCTAGGGTGTTTTTGGAGCTGAAATATGCTCTTGATGCTTTCATTAAAATAGAAAATCCGCCGCAATGTTGGGAGGGTGTTTTAATGATAAGCCTGTGGGGCTTGTGTTGTATTTCCCATCGATGGCTCAGAAAGGCATTCGATATATTGGCAACATTATCAATCATAGGTCCAGGAAATTGAAATCCTTAGCTGAAATTGCACAAATTACTCAGCTAAGGTGAATAGACGCCATGCGACTATTGATCCGGCTATACCGAGCCATACCAAAGGAATGGGTCGATTTGCCTAACGGGCAAATCAACTATGATGAACCTACTTTGGAACTAATGTACAATGATAAAGAATTGGTATTCATTGCCGAGACGACCCCTGCTTAGCCATCCAAAATGTATAGGATCATAGAAGCGGCATGGATTCCATATTACAGATTGGGAATTGGTATGGAACAACGTATATTTGCCAAATATACCGAACCAGGCAAAAGATTTAGTCTGGCGATTAATTCACCGGATACTTTAGGTAAAACACCTTACAAGTAAGGCAAACATGTGTACCGAGGATGAGAACAACTGTGTATTTTACACAAATTCGGAAGAAACGTTAGTGCATCTGTTCACTGATTGTCCAGTGATAGTTCAATTCTGGGTATATGTAGATGAAAAAACATTATCACATCTCTGTGTGCCGAGAACTGATCTGGCCAGTCGCACAATTCTATTTCGTGAATTAAAAAACGGCATGTTGAAGAATGATAAGACAATCACCATATGCTGCTTAGGCATTGGTGTTTGGAGTATTTGGAAGGACCGTTGTTCATATCTATATGATAGTAACATTTGCCATACTTTGGATCATTTGAAGACGTTGAAGGCGTTATTTGATGGATTACTATCGCATAACATAAAAGGGGAATTTTATAAATATATAAACAGTAGAATGTTAGAAACCTTAGAAAGTATATGGTGCAGAGGCGACCTACTATGTCTTGAGAATGAGAATCTTGTCATTAAAAACGCCTTGACTAGTAAGACCTATGTTTTGGCGCATTCTGTTTTATTTTAATTCACACTTGTGTTAATATTTTTTATTATTGTTGCAACATTTTTAATATGTGTCTTGTGTATTAATATGTGGATGTCATTCGATGGTTAGCTTTGACCCACAATCCTGTTTGTAACCTTTATAATTATATTGGCTGGACTTATTATTTGATTATACACGTGCAGTATCAGTGCATTTCGGTGCGTGTGTTTGGTATGTTGCTGTATGAAGAAAGGACATCTACTTCACGCAGCAACGGCTTCAGCAAACACATAGGCTCCAATACTCACCGCTATGTGTACCAAAAGTCAGATGGTCACTTGAACAGGTTAAGCCATATTGTATTTGGCAGTTAAATAAATAGCTGATTTATTGGCCAATGTTGTTATTACTAATGTTTGTTCCGGTTTAATTTTAGAATCTGAATCCAAGAGTAAATTGCATTCGACTAAAATAAATTTATTATTCAATTTAAACTGCTTCCTAATAATGGATTGTAAACACACTTAGTCTGTATACACATAATTGTGTTTGTACCGGGATGATTATGGAATCTCTTTTTCAAAGTAAATTGTAATGTTATCAATCGTTTGTTAAGTTTCAGCCCTCTTCAACTAGTTAGGTATTCGTGAGATCTCTTTCCATACGAGATTGAGAAGTGTATTTTCGAAGGAGCCACGCCTCTATTTTTAGATTGATATGTAGGTTGCATTGTCGCTTCGCTGAACTCAGTGTAATATCTTAGCGTTTACTTTTTATAGATTATCCTGCATGGCATTGATTATTGATTGACATTTGTTCCCGATTGACTGTGTTGTATTAAATACGTCTCAGCCTATGTTCGCGTGAGCTTTTCTAATTTTAATGGAATGTTATTGAGCTAGTAGATTGGAATTTTTAAAGGTAAACATCTAGCTGTTTTGAATTTTTAGATTAATCGTTTGACCATCATATATTTATTGTTTATTTATACACATGACTGATAATATCGTTTGTTCTCTTTATTTATCAGATGTTTAATGCTCTTTTCAGTCACTATATGTTTGGGTACTATGGATTTCCACACGATCCATTGATCAAAAAGAGAAAGGAAAAATAAGTGGTAGTAGTAGTAGTAGTAGTAGTAGTAGTAGTAGTAGTAGTAGTAGTAGTAGTAGTAGTATTACCAGCAGCAGCAGCAGCAGTGCTGGCGGCGGCGGTGCCAGCGGCGGCGTCATTATTATTATTATTATTATTATTATTATTATTATTAATCTGCGATCTATCGCAGAGTAATGTTTTTTCTCAGGATCATTATTCTTATTATTATTATTAATCTGCGATCTATCGCAGAGTATTGTTTTTTCTCAGGATCTAATAACGAATTATTATTATTATTATTCTCAAGGAATTTCGCAACCTATCTCCGCCTACAGTTTTGATCTGATCAACTTCAAACTTGGTCAATGGGTTGACGTCTTAGACATCCCTAGATACCAGAGGCTACTATTGCTTACGAAAATAAAATCGTTAGTGAACATATTAACATTTCTATTATTGCAAATCTGCACACTAAACAATATTTCCTTGATATGCTGATTGATGATGGAATTATGGTTGAGTTGTTTCAGCATTTAGATCGACTGATATGTGGCGGAATTCCCTCTCAGACACCATTTACAGAACTCTGATATCCCAAACTGTTCATGAGGTATTGAGATTTTTTATATCGTAGACAAATTTGTCAATAGGGAATGTATTGGAAATTGATTTGATGATAAATGACCCAGTTTTGGAAATATCATATCTAAACTTTGTACATTTCTAGTATGCACAAGACATGTATAGATCATCTGCATAAATTGGATCTGGTCTGTGGTTCCCGAGAATTCCACGCTTTCTTGTCCAAAAAGTCAAATTGGAGTTTCTTGCAGATCATGGAGAAACCTAAGATTCTAGCATCTGTTAACCCGCATCTGACACCTACATATTCTCCTGGTCCATTGAGTACAATTTGCGATTTTTAGCCTCCAAACTTGAGACACTTTCAGTAAACCTTAGGGCCTGGGATGCTATTTATATTTCTTTTGGATCCAGTGAATACTTTCCGAGGAATACGCTTGTCCGTGCCCAAAATGCCCCATATGAAATGTATGAGAGTGATATTCTGATAGCGACTCCCCTTAAGGTTTCTGCAGATCATGTTGAAACCTAACATCCTTCCAGAATTCGTAGTCACACATCCGACCCAAAATCGAGGGAAAGGCCATCAAATGTCAAATAAAGGAGAAATTATTGACTCAATCAACTTCAACAGGTAAAGGGAGATAATTTATAGCAAAAACTAAAATTCGTCCGTTTCTTTGCATGAATGGCCTCCCTTTCACTTTAATTCATTAATTTCAACTTTATTTGACATTAAATGGCCTTTTCCTTGATTTTGGTAAAAATTTCACTTCAGCAAATCAGGACACATTATTTTATATTTAATTTTTGGGTCAAGGCTATTGGTTTTCAAGAAATCAGCTTTTCCATACCCTGTGTAAAAGGATGGGAATTTCAACTATGGATCTTTGAACTGTGACAACACTTAGACTTTTTATCAGATCAGCATCAGACATGTTCAATGGTCATGTGAGAAGAGGGCTTATAATACTCCTTAATGCCCAGTCATCGCAGATTTACAGTTACTTCAGTAAATGTGTTAAAGTTATTATTATTATTATTATTATTATTATTATTATTATTATTATTATTATTATTATTATTATTATTATTATTATTCTCAAGGAATTTCGCAACCTATCTCCTACAGTTTTGATCCGATCAACTTCAACCTTAGTCAACTTGTAGTACCTATTGGGATCTAGTTTCCTATCCATTTTCCTCTCGATCGGGTGTATGGTTTCCGAGATATCCGCATTTCCGCGGGCAAAAGGTCTTAAAGGAAATGTATGGCAGCAATATTCGGACAGCAACTACTCCTAGAGTTTTCCGTAAATCACCTTGGAACTTCACAGCCTTCTAGTATGTGGTGCTCTGCATCTTCACCTAAAATATTTTTTAGGTACGGTGACCAGATTTGGGGGAAATCGGCATAAGCCGAATTTTTTGGAATCAAGCTCCTTCATATTTCTAGGGGGCGGGGGGGGGCGTCAGATGGTTGAAATTTGGCATATACGTAGATGTATTATACTATGCTTGATTAGTGAAATAAAATCGTTAGCAAACATGTTAACCATTCAGAACGCTGCATTTCTGTGCCCCCATGTCCCGATAGGAAATGCATGAGAGCAATATTCGGATACTGCCTGCTCCTAGAGTTTTGCCTCTATCATCTTGAAACTGTAAACACGTCTAGCATGTTTTGACTCACATGGTGAACCAAAAAATTTTTTCGGTACGTGATCTGTTTTTGAGAAAATCTGGCATAAGCCCAATTCTTTTGAATCAAGATAATTCATATTTCTAGGTTGGTCAGACGCTTGATATTTGAGATATACGTAGATACATTATACTACTACAGAGTAAAATGGATAAAATCGTTAGCGAACATGTTAAACTTTCAGAACGCTGCATTTCCGTTCCCAACATGTCCCACAGGGACTGTTTGGGAGCAATATTTGGTTAGCGACTGCTCTTAGGATTTTTTCAGGGTCATCTTGAAACCTAACCAATTTCTAGGATCTGTTGACCCACAAGTTGGCCGAAAAAATCTTTTCGGTTCATTGACCAGTTTTTGAGAAAATGCTGAATGAAAACAATTATTGGCATCATGAGAATTCTTACCTCTGTCCCTGTCAGAGGGTTGACATATTTTGCATCCCCAGATACCAGAGGCTACTATTGCTTACGAAAATAAAATCGTTAGTGGACATATTATCATTTCTATTATTGCAAATCTGCACACTAAACAATATGTCCATGATTTGCTGATAGATGACGGGATTATGGTCCGATTGTTTCAGCATTCAGATCGCCTGATTCGGGGCGGAATTGCCTCTCAGACACCATTTACATAACTCTGATATCCTGAACGGTTCATGAGATATTGAGATTTGTGTATCGTAGACAAACATGTCAATAGGGAAGGTATTGGAAATTGATTTGATGGTAAATGGCCCAATTTTGGAACTATCATATCTAAACTTGGTACATTTCTAGTATGCACCAGGCATGTATAGATCATCTACAGAAATTGGATCTGATGTATGGTTCCAGAGAATTCCACGTTTTCTTGTCCAAAAAGTCCAATTGGAAATATAAGAGAATGCTATTCGGACAGCAACTCGTCCTAGAGCTTCTTGCAGATCATGGAGAAACTTAACATACCTCCAGCATCTGCTAACCCGCATCTGACACCCACATATTTTCCTGGTCCATTGACTACTATTTGCGATTTCTAGCCTCCAAACTTGAGACACTTTCCACTAAAGCAAATTAGGGCACATTATTTTATACTTTAGGGCCAAGGCTATCGGTTTTCAAGAAATCAGCTTTTCCATACCCCGTGTAAAACTATGGTACTTTCAGCTATGGATCTTTGAACTGCGACAATACTTAGACTTTTTATCAGATCAGCATCAGACATGTTCAATGGTCATATGAGAAGAGGGCTTATCATACTCCTTAATGCAGATTCACAGTTACTTCAGTAAATGTGTACTAGTTATTTTTATTATTATTATTATTATTATTATTATTATTATTACACAGTGTGTGGTACCTCGTGGTTTCATCATGTGCTCGCCTGGGAAGACATGTTAAGACAGTACCCAGAAGCTCCCGTACTTCCGCTTTATTTTGAAGATCTTGTCATGGTAAGATATATTGATGAAATGAGTAGATAAATCTGGCATTTTTAACATGTACTGGACCTTGAAGTGTACTATGTTGTGTTTATTACCGCGTCATAATTTGTTGTTGCCCGACACTATTGATTGTTCTTATTTAACATTCCGTTAAACATTTAACCCATGCAGACGAGAAATAACAAATTGTTTTTGATGTTAGGGACATTGAAAGGTCAGCTGAATAATTAACTTACAGTGGAATGATGAAAGAAATGGCATCATCATGACTAAGCAATGGACCTTTCTATTTTTAGCTATGCCCCGCCCATCTCTAGCTAAGCTCCACCCACACCTCCCTCGTGTTGCGAACGGTCGATCTCTGAACTCTCTGACTATCAATTTCCAGAAAAGTTTACATGTAAGCTATTGAATATTTTGGAACTAATTTGACTGGGCTCTGTTGTTGCGTATGGCAGCAGCAGCGTCCGGTCAAATTAGTTTCAAAATATTCAACAGCATGTGTATTAAATGGGACATTTAATTCGTACAACGTGTCGGACTATTAAGAGTTAAAGACGGGCCAAACAGAATCATTTATGACGTCATCATACACGCCACTTAGTTAATTATGACGTCATATGACGTCAGATTAATGATGGATAAGCTGGAAAGGTGAATTGAGAAGGAAATTGAGGTTGTTGGTATACGACAACGTGTGGCACTTGCAAAACAGAAGGTTATTAGAGCACTATATCAAGAAGAAACACAAGCCTAGAGTTACTGAAAACGTTGTGGCTGCAGAATAGAATGCCACGGCATGACAGAATATCAGAGATTATCAAGAAGGCGCCCCTGTTTAAGACTATATGCTCGGTCTCAACGTGGCGTAGGGGTGTAACCCACTGGGTGTCAATCCAGACATTTGGAGGGGCTAACCAGAGCATCATGCACAATGCTAATGAAATGATACTTGGAGGTCGAATCAACCGAAATGGTGCTTGCCCTGTGAGGATCCGTGCAGCGCCGGGCTCCACGCCTCGAAGGAGTCCACCCTCAGCTACTGGAGGTCCCATCAACTCGTCTTGTGGAGCCAGCGGACGAGGATAGAGAGCTACTGGCCAACCGAAAGAGAAGACCAACCCCAAAGAGAACCCCAGTGTCAACATCATGCACTGGAACGCAGAAGGGGTTACCAACAAGAAATCAGAGCTCGAACAGTTCCTGTACGAAAACAACATTGATATCTGCTGTATCCAAGAGATACACCTGCAAGAAGGAACACCATTTAAGATCAGAGGTTACCAGATTTTCCGGTGTGATCGAAGAGGAAGAAAGAAAGGCGGGGTGATCACCTTGGTCCGAAACAGCGTGAACGCCAGCCAGATCAAAACCTTTATGGAAGAGGTAGAATATATCAAGATTAAGGTAACAACCAGCAACTCTGTGATTGGCATTGTCAATTATTACTGCCCTAATGACAAGAATCTCTGACTTGACACAATCCAGGTCCCGGACTGCCACTTCCTCATTGCGGGAGACTTTAATAGCCAGTCCGAGAGCTGGGGATACAGAACACCTGATAAACGAGGAGAAGACATTGAAGCATGGCAAGATGAAAACCACCTTTTACTTGTCAACGATCCCATAGATCAGCCTACCTTCTACTCGCGCCGGTGGCACGCGACAACAACGCCGGACTTGGCATTTTGTACAGAAGACATTCACAGAAACCTCACTAGAGTGGTCGGATCGAAGTTAGGAGGAAGCGACCACGCCCAGTCCTCCACTATCTTTCTGGAAGTATTTCGACAAGTACACCTCAACAACCAAGGTTGAACTACAAAAAGGCAAATTGGAGTCTGTTCGGCATTCGTTCCAGTGTGCTTACCTAAAATATAGCAGTAGAAGGGAGACACATCAACAATGTGGTCAAGGAATTTAATTCACGTATCATCAAGGCTGCCAACGAAGCGATTCCTCGAGGGTTCAGCAAAAACTACCACCCCTACTGGACAACAGAACTGCAAGCAGCACATGATGAACTAGACAAGGCCAGAGAAGATGCAGAGGGTAATCCCTGTCATGAAAACCACTTCACGCTACAACAAACTAAAGCCAGGTATCTAAAGACCAAGCTGGAGGCCAAAAGAAGAAGCTGGAGGGAAAAGACGGCAGGGTTTAATTTAGAGAGAGACACTACAAAGCTATGGAGACTGACTAAAGCACTGAATGATGAGGGTGTCGTGGGAGAGAAGATTACTCTTGAAGAAGATGGACAAACACCAACAGGAAAGATGGCTGCAGATGCCTTTGCGAAAGCATATGTAAAGGAAAGCAACATTTCTCTACCACGGATGCGTCAAAAAGAGGTTAGAAAAGAGCAAAAGGAAAGAACAGACACCAACACTCACGATGCAATGAAAGGTGACATTAGTTTAGCAGAACTGAAAAAGGCTATCCGCCAATTGAAGAAGAAGAAATCTCCCGGGCCAGATGGCATTACGAATGAAATGATCCAACACCTTGGTAATGCATCTCTCCGCAAGTTGCTAGACATCTTTAATCTCAGTTGGACCAATGGAGAGGTTCCTCAGTGCTGGAAGGAAGCCAGAATGACTCATATTCTGAAAAAGGGAAGAACAAGACGAAAGTGCTGAGCTACCGTCCTATCAGTCTTACAAGCTGTATATGCAAGACCATGGAGCTCATAATCAACCAGCGGTTGCACTGGTACCTGGAGTCGGAGAACATTATAGTTTCAGAGCAGGCCGGCTTCAGAAGATACAGGAGCACAGACGATCAAACAACACATCTTGCACAGGTCATAGAGGACACTTTTCAAGCCAAGAAGGTAATGCTAGCTGCCTTTATCGATCTGCAGAAGGCATTTGACAAGGTGTGGAAGGATGGCCTCCTCGTGAAGCTCCAGCGCATAGGCATCGGTTGACCAAGTCGTACCTACACAATCGCAGAGCTAGGGTGCTGGTGGATGGACAATCTGGACAGAATGTATTGCTGAGACAAGGGGTGCCACAAGGCGGAGTATTATCACCAACTCTGTTCATACTCTTCATTAATGACATTGTAGCAGAGCTGCCCAATGGGATCCAAGCAGCCATCTATGCAGATGACCTCGTTCTATGGTGCACCGAGGAGTACACAAGGACTGCTACGTACAGAATGCAGCTCACATTGGACAGAATTACAGCTTGGGCCAATCGCTGGTGTATTATCATCAACAAAGAAAAATCATCAGCCATGCTATTCTCACTGTTCACCAAAACCAAGGTTGGCAATCTGACACTGGGCGGTACTCCACTCGAGTACGAGAACAAGCGGACATACCTGGGAGTCACCTACGACAGAAGATTAACATGGAAGGAGCACATAGAGAACGCAGAGGCAAAGGCCAGAAGAAATCTAAACATCATGAGGAAGCTGGCAGGAACAAAGTGGGGCTCCAATGAAAGGATCCTTAAGACCATCTAGCTAGGTGCCATACGACCACACCTTGAGTATGGATCCAGCTCATGGATGACAGCAGCTAAATCTCATCAACAGAATCTCGACAGAGTACAAAACCAGGCACTGTGCATCTCATCACTGGTGGAATGAGATCAACACCAATAGAAAAAATGGAGCAGACAGCAGGCATCCCCCCCCCCACCACTTAGCAAAGGAAGGGAATGCAAAGCACTGATCCAAGCTGCAAAGTTCAAATCGTTCAGCAACCACCCGATGAAGATCAGGCAAGCACAGCTGTCATCAGGAAGACGTAAAAGATCAAGTGTTGTGAAAGTGACAAAAGCACTTCAAAGGAAACACCAAAAAATGTTGCCAGCACAAATAGAAGACCCAAACCACACCCTTGATCCTCCACCCTGGGAAAACAAACTAGAGAGCATAGCTATTCGCACCACAGTACCTCGTCTCACAACCAAAGATGAACACAGTGATGTGAGCAAGAAGGCCCTGACCCTATGCCATGCTGGAAGAAATGTACCCTCAGGAGACATGGATAAGGATCTACACAGATGGATCAGCTAAAGATGCAATTAGGAGCGGAGGTGCCGAACTGCACATCCAGTATCCAAACGGACAACATGAGTCAGCTGCAATACCGAGGGGCAAACACTGCACAAACTACAGAGCTGAAGTCGAAGCACTGGTTCATGTAGCTAATACCATCAGCAGAACAGCAGACCCTATTGCACAGATTGTCTTTTTATCTGATGCCCGCTCCGTCCTTGAGGCTATCACCAAACGTAAGCTGCCACAACTTGAAGCAGCACTACAAACCATCAAATGCTTTCGGATAGCATTGCAGTGGATCCCCTCACACTATGGAGTCCAAGGAAATGAGGAAGCAGACAAGATGGCAAATATGGGTGCAGAAGAGAATCAGACAGAAAACATGGTTACCCATACAGAGATGAAGACTATCATCAAGTCACTCTATAGAACACCTCAATCAGAAGATGCCTACCATCATCTCTCGAGGCCAGAGCAAGTGACCATTTTTCATCTCAGAACTGAACACTACAGACTAAACCAACACATGTACAGGCGGTTCCACCTTACGACATCGCCCGCTTGTCCTTGTGGAGAAGCAGAACAACTCACAGAGCACAGACTTCAATGTTGCAGTACGTATCAGCTGCTGAGAGAAGATATCTGGCCTTTGTCAACCTCTTTTCTTGAAAAGCTGTATGGGCCTGTGGAAGAACCTCAGAAAACCACAGATTTCATCTTGAGAACGGCTCTCCAAGTGTGATACCAGCGATCGAAAAGAAGAAGAAGATCAACAAGGATGTTTAGGAATTCTACTGTCCAGAGGCTAGCAAAGAACTCCCTGATAAGACAGCGTTTATAACGTTGTCATCTGGCGACCTAAGAAAATATACATTACATGGTGCTGACGTTGAATAAAGCCGTTGTTATGTTCAACAAAATATATCCGCAGCACAAGTTAAAGGTGCACATTCACACAAAATGGCTGAAAATAAAATTGTTTAAATTGTATACTTTTAGAGGGTTAAAGTGTGGGAAATAAAACATGTCAAGTGATATTGTCGCAGACATGCAATGATTAAACATTGTTAGGGTAACTAGTAAATAAGTAACTAATATATCGGGTTGCATCTGTCGAGAGTTAGTCTTACTTCACAAAAATGCCCTTGAAAATTAACAATCATTCGTAGTGCATTTTAATTAATTGAAGATAATAGTTTGTGGTGTTATACAGAAAAATGAGCAACCGATACTCTGTTTAATCTGACTGACCTGGATGATAAGGCATGATGATCATGTACTGTAGCCTATTCTGCAGTTGTATAGGTATAGAAACATCCTACAGCTAACATTATCGTGCATGCGTGCGTTCGTGCGTGCGTCCGTGCGCGAGTACGTCCGTGCGTGCGTGCGTGCGTGCGTGCGTACGTGCGTGCGCGCTTGATGATACGTTGTGCATGTGCGCGTGCGTGCCCCTGCGTATGCGTGTGTGTGTGTGTGTGTGTGTGTGTGTGTGTGTGTGTGTGAGTGTGAGTGTGTGTGTGTGTGTGTGTGTGTGTGTGTGTCTGTGTCTGTGTGTGTGTGTGTGTGTGTGTGTGTGTGTGTGTGTGTGTGTGTGCGTGCGTGCGTGCATGCGTGCGTGTGTGTGTGTCAGTCTTACCGCACCATTATCCGATTTGGCTAAAATTTGCCGTGTGAAGGTGTTGCTGACTTTGGCCGTGGTCCGGACAAAAGAACCCGGGTCCGAATCGGATAAAATTCTGGATCTATGAATATCTCGGAAACTACTGGTCCGATTTTGCACACGTTTTAACACAATACGCGAACCGAGAACAACACCCTAGGGTTACACACATGTGGGTGTGATTCTAATAAATCCGGATAATCCGAAAAATTTCCGGAAAATAGAACAATCTGGAAAATTGGAAAACCTTTACCAATGTGATATAAACTGGAGACTGAGGGTCTGCAATCTCCGAATGCTCTTGTTTTAATATAGCAAACCTTTCATTAGGCTATAGTAAGTCTCAGTTTTCATCATATATGATGTGACCGCATGTAAAGACCGCGATTGTGATTTACCTGGAATTGTATATAATGTATTTCGTGAATTTACAATTTAATAACCATTCTGTTGTATATTTTAAAGTTAATCTCACTGGGAGCTGATACAGCAATACGCTCTCAGACAAATTAATTTCAAAATACTCAAACAGATTTTGGGATTTCATGGTTCATATAACTCGTATATAAAGTAGACAGGAGGTTAGATGGAAATGGAAGACACCACTCACTTCTAGCTAAGCCCCACTCACGCATGCCCGATCAAACTCCCGGAACCTCAATTTCCAGAAAACTACACAGGTAAGCTGTTGAATATTTTGAAACTAATTTGTCTGGGTGCTGTCGCTGCCTATTTATTAAATAGTAAAGACATACAACTCGTACAACTCGGCGGACTATTAAGCGTTTATGCCTGACCTAAATACGCCATTGCATGGTGTAATTCATTGTGACGACGTCAACCTACATGTGACGATATTCGTTTTGACGTCATATATTTGACTGACAGATTGAATTCCTCTATTGGGCATGACATAGCTAGAAATTGACCCCTCTTCAGTGCTGAATTAGTGCTATTTGGCACTGATCCCGGTTTATATTTACAGGAGCCAGCGAATCAGATCAAACGCATAGCACAGTTTCTGGATATAGATTTGTCTGAGGACCTTGTGAGAAACATTATTAAAAACATCAGCTTCGATAATATGGTCAAACACCTTCCCGAATGTGCAGACCTAAAACGGGAGGGGCTAAACAATGCTCCACAGCACCTTCGCAAAGGTATGTCAATAATCTATATTCAATACTTCTGATACTGTACTCAATACTACTGCTGTTGCTGCTGCTCCTCCTCCTCCTCCTCCTCCTCCTCCTCCTCCTCCTCCTACCCCTCCTCTACCTTCTCCTCCTCCTCTGCCTCCTCCTCCTCCTCCTCCTCCTCCTCCTCCTCCTCCTACTACTACTACTACTACTACTACTACTACTACTACTACTACTACTCTTAGCGAGAATTTATTAAATATAATATATATTCTTCATATTATAGGAAAGATTGGCGACTGGAAAACTAAGTTCACTGTATGCCAGAATGAACGTATGAATGCACAGCTATCGGCTATGCTGGCGAACTGCGAATGGAAATTCATATACGAAAAGACTGTATAAATGTAGATATCTAAGATCAAAGGACCTGGTGTTGTAATCCTTTTTGATGCATGGTTGTCCTGTTGATGAATCCACTTTTAGCTATGCCCCGCACATCTCTAGCTAAGCTCAGCCCATGCTTTGCATGTTGGGATCGATCGAGCCCAGAACTCCATGAATCTCAATTTACACAAAACTATGACAGCAACAGCGCTCAGACAAATATGTTTCAAACTATTCTATAGAACGTTTATTAAATAGTAATATAAAGACATACAATTCGCACAACTGACGGACTATTCTTGGTTCGTGAAGAAGTATTTCTTTCAATTTTCAGCGTGACGTTAGACTACATGTGACGTAATACAGTATGCCGTCATATACTTGAGTGCCCGATTGGATTCACCAATTACTGATAACTTGCCCATCTTTCTTCTTCTTCTTCTTCTTTTCGTTCGCTGATCATATCGCCAGTCCTGTAAGTGACTATTGACATGATCATAAGCGTTAAGTGCGTGGATCCATGGTTTATTAGAGTGCGCCGTGCGGCCTGGAACCTCCGTCTTCAGCACTCGAGGTTTCTGTCAGGGTTACCTCACCCTTACCTCCTTTAGTCGCCTCTTACGACACGCAGAGGATACGGAAGGTGTATTCTAAGCCCCACCTACAGGGCAAAACCCCCATCTTTCTTATTTTGGACTTTGCCAGATTAGCCAATGATCAAGGAGCACACCGATATTTCCTTTTTGGACACATTATGTACCCATATAAATCAACACATTTGTATAGGAGGAACACTATCGGGATATGATCTGTCACCCAATTATCTGACGTCACAATCCATTGCATGACTACTTAGCTGACGTAACAATTAAAATGATGTAGTGCTCTCCAATATGAATCACATCAAGCGTATGAAGCGTATGTATGTGCGGCTTTTACACTTTATTAAACATTCTGTTGGAAATTTTGGAACGAATTTTATTGGGGGATGGTGCCATAGGCAGCAACAACGCCCTGTTGCTGCCATTGACCATAGGCACCAACAGCATCCAGTCAAATTAGTTTCAAAACATTCAGCTTCATATTGTATAATTACCCAGGAATTGAGAGTCTGCGAATTCGTGATTCAAAGTATTTAAACCGATTCAACACACGAATAATTTTCGCATACCTTAGTTAGAACTGGGCGGGGAATATTTAGAAATGTAACCCTCCAGTTTCATGTAGTAGTAGTAGTAGTAGTAGTAGTAGTAGTAGTAGTAGTAGTAGTAGTAGTAGTAGTAGTAGTAGTAGTAGTAGTCGAAGTGAATCCACGCGTTTATTTAGCTCTGCAATTGCTGCCCGAATTTGCTAGTTTCTAGCGCGATTTTGTAGATAAACTTTATACATATATTTCGTATTAGTATTTCCTTTCAAACTTTGTGTTTAAATTGTAAATTCTTGTCTTGGTTGGAGCGGATTTTGTGTCTCCATTTTCTAAAGGTACTCCTCTTAGCTGGCGGTTTTCGCCATTTAATAGGGCTCCTCTTACTGTGTTCAATGCAATACATTTCTCCTCGCGCCAGTATGCTCTTTCTATAGTTCGCTAGCGCATTATATTTGGCAAGATCGCTAGAGTGAGTAGATTTAATTCCTTTGTCATTTGTAAGCGCAAGCCTAGTTCCTTAACCAGAGCACATTTACTGAAGTAACTGTAAATCTGCGATGACTGGGTATTAAGGAGTATTATAAGCCCTCTTGTCATATGATCATTGAACATGTATGATGCTGATCTGATAAAAAGTCTAAGTGTTGTCACAGTTCAAAGATCCATAGTTGAAATTCCCATACTATTACACAGGGTATGGAAAAGGTGCTTTCTTGAAAACCGATAGCCTTGACCATAAAGTATAAAATAATGTGTCCTTATTTGCTGTAGTAAAATTTTTACCAAAATCAAGGAAAATGGCATTAAATGTCAAATAAAGGACAGATTAATGAATTAAAGGTAAAGGGGAGGAAATTCATGCAAAAAACTCATAATTTTTTTTGTCATGAATTACCTCCCTTTGAAGATGATGAAGTGCAGGTAACTTATGCCAAACATGAAAACTGGAACGCTTTACTCATGAATAACCTTGTCCCCAACGGCGATATTAAAATTTTTATTGGAAACTTTTTTAGCTCCCTCAATGTTTTAGAATCTGGCCAGGTTTTAAGAGAATCGGAAGAAAACTATAGGAGATAACAGTTCCAATATTGTTCCCATAGGTTTACTATGGGGATATGTGGCACCCAAAAGCTGATTTTCTCGAAAACTGGTGGCCAGATCAACTTTAAATTTGACATCAAATCCAGTCAATATTTTTTATTTTTTTTTTCATCCTGAGTTTATTTCTGCAAAAAACTAGTACTTTTAGCCAAAAATTTTTCATAGCGGTCATTTTGAAAAAAATATTTTTTTCAAAAATAATCATCAGTGCCAACATCCTACCCAAGTGTGGGAGTGATCCGATCAAAACTAGTTGAAGTAGCACTACATTTCCTATGGGAGTTTTTCCATGCGTTGTGGGGGGGGGGCGCAAAAGTCTAGCGGCCATTTAAAAAAAAAATTAAAAACAAATGGCCAGTGTAACATCCTCAGCAAGTATGGTAGTGATCCGTTGAAAACTCTAGCTGTAGTATCACTTCAAATATCAATTTTGAAATTCCCCATACATTTCCTATCGGACTTTTTGCCCACTCAAAGGTGGGGGGCTCGAAAACTGTTTGATGGATCCAAAATAAAAGTAATATCCATCGATTGTGGCATGGGCCCTTGAGGGTGACCAAGTTTGGAGCTGATTGGACGAAAACTGTAGGAGGAGATAGCTCCTAAACTTTTGGGAGAAGAATAATAATAAGAACAATCCTGAGTAATTATAATAATCTGCGATAGATCGCAGATTAATTATATAAAACTTTATAGTCAATTGGCTGTCCCCAGTCAACTCGAACAGACTAACAAATATATGACTGTACTATCTATTTATATATCTGGTAGCATACTTTAATCAGTTAGGTGTTAGTGAACCACTTAATAAGTGGTTCAAACTAACAAATATATGACTGTACTCTCTATTCGTATATTTGTTGGTAGACGTCGGGGCTTCAAAAGGGGACACTATTTATTTAGTGTTTAGCTCTTTTCCTGACGTCTTGGTATTATATATTTGTATTATCGCCATTATATATTGTAGTAGTATGGGTTTCCTCTTTTTGTAAAAAAAACCCACCATGGCGACCTTCTACAAGCGTACCCTAAGCCTTAAAATAAGAACAAACGGGTGGGGTGTCACGGCTATCAACGTGTATCATGGATTAAATGACGTCGTTGGCGCGGAACCTGCTGTTTTGCAGGGGCTTATCAATGTTACTAAACTGTATGGAATGTGACTGTGGCGAATGAAAGTATTAAGGAGAAGCTGCTAGAAGAGGTCCTTGTTGTGAAAGGCGAAGTGTGTAATGTAGAAGGAATCGAGTCGGATAGGTTGTTAGTTAAAATGAAAGTTCTATTGGAGATTCCAGATGAACGAATCATGAATGAACTGAAAAAGTATTGTAAAATACAGATGATTGAAAAGGAAACATATCCGTTTGACAGAACTTTGGAGAATTGTGTAAGGCGCATCTGGTTTGAAAAAGTGGATAGCCCTTTGCCAAACAGATTGACGCATGATGGCAGCTTTGTTCTTCCCTTATGGTATAGAGGGCAGATAAAAGAATGCAAAATCTGCCTTAGTACTGACCATCTTGCAGCAGATTACCCAAATAGAAATAAATGTTTGCTCTGTGGTTTAACTGGCCATTTCAAATGGCGCTGTCCAAACAACAAAAACAGCCCCACAGTAGAAGTACGCAATCCTACATTAAAGGATGCACCTGCGACAACTGCTTCTGATGACATCGCTGCAGAAGCTACCGTCGAAGTTCATGCCATTATAAAGGCGACAGAAAAGGCAGCAAATCCTATTGAAGTAACTGCAGATGATGAGATAGAAATATTGGAGGATGGAATAACTTATTAAATTAATCAAAATGTTGTGGGGCCCATTATGGATGTAAATGAAATACAGACGACCAATGATAGTAACGGAGACGCAGATCATTACTCTTTAGAAGATGACTTAATATTAGGACAGAGTAAATTTAAGTCACAGAAAACAGAAAGCTCTGTCGATTTCCCGCTAAGCCCGATTGATCTACGTCTGCTTGAAGCTATGGGGAATGGTGTTGCTGCCAGATGTAAGTAAAGTGACAGTAAGCGACAGAAAGAAGACAATAGCTCAGAATCTGAGATTGAAGAAAATGATATGGATGATACAACGTCAATGGCAGAATCAGATGTGTCAATACAAACACAGAGTTCACAGATGAAAGATGAAATGGTGATGTACCGATCAGAAAGTGGTGACGTGTTAGTGCCCTATTTAACAGCGAGAGGCGTTAAATATCGTCTACTGCGCCATGATTCTGATATTTCCAAATATGGATTTTTGTCTGTGGTAGAACTAGGAAACATTGAATTCGCAGGAAAATTAGGTAAATGGTCTAAGAAACGAGCTAAAAAACAAACCAAGTTAATCGAATGATGGCGGTTGTAAACATCATTTTACTAATTATGATTATCTGCACCATAAATTGCAGAGGATTAAACACCGAAGTCAAGCAGCGTCACTTGCTTGAAAAATTAGCAAATGAGAGGGTTTATATTGCTTTTCTACAGGAGACCGAAATTCAAAAACATAAAGTGTATGAATCTCTCAAAAATATTTCAAAAGGACAGATTTTTTATTCTTTATCACAAGACAATAGTGCGGGAGTGGCCATTCTTATCCTGCCCCGCTGTCTCAACTATGTTGACGTTATATCCTCGTCATCAGATATAAATGGTAGATGGATTTGTGTATCAATTGATGTACTAAACACAAGTTTAAATTTGATGTGCCTTTATGCGCCAACCTCATCAATTGCGTCGTGAATTTCTAAATGATGTTTCCACAATAATCCAAGACAGAACGCCTGAAAACCTAATTATGGGCGGTGACTAATTGCATATTAGATGAAGCTAAAGACAGAAACGCTAGGTCTAATTTTAATGACACATAATATTTTGAAACACATCTGTGAATATAAAGGCTTGTTAGACACTTATCGGATTGAAAATCCAGAGGGCAGGGACTTTACTTGGTCTTCAACCGATGGAAAGAAAGCTAGCATCCAGACTGGGCAGGATCTATGTAGAACGCTCATTGAAAGGTTACATGTGTAAAACTAACATAAAACCAGTAACTTTCTCAGATCACAATATGTTTTCCATCACATTAGACAATGCTGACTGAATCAAACGAGGAGATGGATTTTGGAAATTCAACGTAGCATTGTTACGAGATAGTTGCTATCGCAAATGTGTAGAACGTTGTTGGAGGCATTGGGATGAAAAGACAAGTTTGTATGAATGTATAGCAGACTGGTGGGAGGATACTAAATCCGACCTGAAACATATTTCAAGGCAGTATTCCATCAGGAAAACACGAGAAATGCGAAAGCGTAAAAAGGCGCTTCAGAGGTCGGTGTGTAAAATTAATAAGAAAATTAATGATGGAGAATATAATTATTACGAACTATTAGTTACATTAAAAGGTAGACCTAATGAAATAGAGCAATATCAGTTTGATGGGGCAAAAATAAGGTCAAGAGCACAAATGCACACCGAGGGCGAAAAGCCTACACGTAATTTTGTAACTTGGAAAAAGCAAGAGGTATAGATAAATTAATGCGCTCACTGAAGACTAATGACGGTATATCAGTGTCCTCAAATGCAGAGATGATGGAAACAGTATCCAAATTTTACAAATCATTGTATAAATCTGAGGGAAGTGATGAAGCTGCAACTATAGATATTTTAGCTAATATAACGCAAAGACTTCCAGATTCATGTCGCGAAAGTTGTGACCAATCACTAACAATTGATGATTTGACAAAATCCCTCAAAGGTATGAAGTTAGAAACGTCTACTGGCTGCGACGGACTACCAGTCGAATTTTATCAAACAATCTGGCACATATTTGGTCCAGTATTAGAAGGAATAGCAGCTAGCATTTTTAAGCAAGGGCATCTCCCTCCATCGATGGCCCAAGCATATGTTCGGCTTATATACAAGAGGGGTGACAGAAATAAAATACAGAATTATAGACCAATCTCTCTACTCTGTGTAGACTATAAGATTATTACTCGGGCACTAACATTAAAACTTGGCTCAGTCCTAGGCGAAGTAATTGATGATGATCAAACGTGCTCTGCACCAGGAAGAACAATATTAAACAGCACATTGCTTATACGAGGCCGTATTCAATTAGTTGAACAGGACTGCATCCCAGCAGCAATAATAGCACTTGATAACGAGGTGTTTGACAGACTTGAATGGGATTTCTTGTTTAAGTCTTTAGACCATATTGGCTTTGGTTCAAGATTTATTAAATGGGTCAATATTTTATATACTGATATAACAAGTTGCTATTTAGTAAATAATCATCTATCTGAACCTGTAGTGTTGGAACAAGGTGCCAGACAGGGTTGCTCATTGTCTCCGCTTCTATTCGTCATAACTATGGAATCGTTGTGGCCACATTGAGGCAACGTAATGATTTTCAGGGGATATGTATACGTGGCGTAGAAAGGCCACTAAAGGTGTCTCAATATGCAGATGATACGACTGTGTTTGCAGGTAAAAATTTGGATTTTAGAATTTTAAATGGAGTGTTATCAGATTTTCAAAAGGCATCAGGGCTTAAGGTCAATAGAGACAAATCTAAGGGGATTATTTTTGGCCGCTTGGAAGGACAGAACTGACAATGTTATGGATATTAACTGGTCAGATAATGTCATAAAGAGTTTGGGTATTTACTTTAGTAGAGAACAGGATGTAATAATAAACTGGGAAGAAAGGCTATCCAAGCTAAGGTGTGCATTAGTAAATTGGAAACGACGTCGCCTAACTGTATTTGGCAGGACATTTGACCGTAATAATTTAATTTTATCTGGACTGTGGTATACCGCTTCTGTAGTTCATATGCCCAAATCAGTAGAGTCAAAGATCAACACGTTACTTTTGTCCTTCTTATGAGAGGACAAAGCCCATTTAGTATTGCAGTCAATCCTCACCAACGAAAAGCATGATGGAGGCCTGGATTTGGTTAATGTTTTAGTAAAGTGTACCTCTTTAAGACTGAAATTCTTGAAAAAGTTACTCACTTCAATCTCATCTTGGTCAAGTGTTACAAGGAAACTTCTACAAATGTATGTGGATCCATTTCCAGTAGAATATTTATTTTTGTGCAATAAACTGCCACCTAACCATCCGAAGATACCAAGCGTATATAAAGAACAGCTCGAAGCTTTACAAATATTTACACGATCAATGCCACACCCCAGTTTTTGGGAAGATGCCTTAGAGCAACGTCTTTGGAGCAACGAGTTGATTCGTAATAATGATGCTGTATTATATTTGCCCTCTATGACCAAAATGGCATTCAATATTTACGTGATTTAGTAAATCCAAAATCTCGCAAATGGATTGCGATGCAGGATGTAGCAAGAGCAACATCAATGAGGCATATTGATGCCCAACGCTTATTTCTTAGAATAAAGAATGCAATTCCTGGTGAATGGTTCAAATTGCCGAAAGCACGTTGCAACAGAGATATGTTGCAACCAACATTAGTATTTAAGTCAGAGCATATAAGATACAACATGACATCTAGAGACTGGTATGGAATGCTAATGCAAAGTCGGAGATAGTCTCCTATTGCAGGTAGGAATTGGAACAATTTAGGATGCACGCCAAAGAACAGGAAAAATGCGTGGAAAACAATACATCTACCTTGTCCACCAGCAAACTCACGGGACCTTGGCATGGCGATTACTCCATCGAAGGCCATGGGTCGGCCATCTGACTTATATGTGCAAAATAACAAGTACATACCGGTGCTTATTATGTAATACTGAGGAGGAAACAATAGACCATCTGTTTACACAGTGTTGTATAGCTACAGGCTTTTGGGTATATATCAATATGTGAAATTAATGGCTGAAACAATTATGTTCAAAGATTGCTCAACTATCGAACGAATCATTAATAGCAAGGAGAAAGAATTGTTAGTAACCCTGTTATCTGTAAGAGCGTGGGACATTGGGAAGCATCGGTGTTCAGAGACCAGAGATAAAACAGGAAACAACCACCAAAAAGCCATACAAGCTATATTTCGACCATTGTTGATAAACTGTATTCATTGTGAATTTTACAGGCTAGTGGAACATGGAAAAGAAATTTGATTTAAAGATGTATGGTGCAAAACTGGCCTAGTATCAATTGAACACGGATATCTAAAAATAGCAGAAGCAGAACTTGTATAAGCTAGCACACTCGCTGCTCGCTGTATATTGATATATGGTATTTTATTTTATTTAATTGACTTTATTTTAAAATTTGTATGTCTTAGGAGATGATAATTTTGACGAATAACCTAACCTTGGGAATCGGTATATTTAAATATCAGATGAGCATCGCGTCAATATTATGGAGGTGCTCCGACTTTCGAGTTCATTAGGTTAACAGAGTATGACATCTTACATATATACAATTAGCATCCTGTTCTAAATGTTTACTGTAGGTGTATTTGTTCCAGGGTAATTTGCAAAATCTTACAATGAAGTAAATTTAGAATGTGAACCCAAAGCGCCATCTATGTAGTCATAGTTTTTATACTTTTTCTTTGTGCATTATACGACATAAAGGCTACTATGCCCGTCCGGTATTTAAGAATCGGCTAACTGGCGTCAATGAGTGACCTTTTGTTACTTATTGACGAGTCACCTCGCCACTTGTTGGCAAGCTGCACTCGCCATCTGGGCCTAATACTATACGGTGTGCTACGTTAAACTGCATATGATCTACTGAGCCTGCCGGTCATGAATCGGCTCAATGGCGTCAATAAGTATCAGTAACTTACTGCTAATTATTGATGAGTCGCTTTCCTACTTGTTGGGTAACTATGCTCGCCATTTGGGCATACTACTACACGATGTGCAAATAGTAATGGCTTTGTTGAATTATATTATGTTATCAGCTCTTTATTAAGTTTTTTTCTGTGTAGTTATGCCATGAGTGTGGTATATGGTAATATAGTATTTTAGCTTGCACTGTTTTAATATGTTAAGTTTGTATTGTTATTCATATACTATTAATAAAGCCCGCTATTTCACCCGACTTTTTATGGGGGTTTGCAAGCATTTTTTAAAGGAGTTCCTCCATGAAGTGTGTCCGACTGGTGGTGGTTGTGTTAGATTTAGTAGTGATGGTAGTGTTAGAGGTAGTGGTGGTCGGAGTGTTAGATTTAGTGGTGGTGTTAGTGATAGAGGCAGTGATGATGTTAGTGTTAGAGGTAATGGTGGTGTTAGTATTAGAGGTAATGGTGGTGTTAGTGTTAGATGTAGTGGTGATGTTAGTGTTAGATTTGGTGGTGGTGTTAGAGGTAGTGGTGATGGTAGTGTTAGAGGTAGTGGTGATGGTAGTGTTAGGTGTAGTGATGATGTTAGTGTTAGAGGTAGTGGTGATGTTAGTGTTAGGGGTAGTGGTGATTTTAGTGTTAGCGGTAGTGATGTTATTGTTATATGTACTGGTGGTGTTAGTGTTAGAGGTAGTGGTGGTGTTAGTGTTAGCGGTAGTGGTGGTGGTAGTGTTAGATGTAGTAGGGATGGTAGTGTTAGAGGTAGTGGTGGTGGTAGTGTTAGAGGTAGTGGTGGTGTTACTGTTAGATGTAGTGGTGGTGTTGGTGTTAGAGGTAGTGGTGATGTTAGTGTTAGAGCTAATGGTTGTGTTGTGTTAGCGGTAATGTTGATGTTAGTGTTAGAGGTAGTGGTGATTTTAGTGTTAGAGGGAGTGATGTTAGTGTTAGATGCAGTGGTCGTTTAGTGCTAGAGGTAGTGGTGATGTTAGTGTTAGAGGTAGTGGCGGTGGTAGTGTTCGAGGTAGTGGTAATGTTAGTGTTAGAGGTAGTGGCGGTGTTAGTGTTAGAGGTAATGGTGATGGTAGTGTTAGAGGTAGTGGTGATGGTAATGTTAGAGGCAGTGGTGGTGTTAGTGTTAGATGTAGTGGTGATGTTAGTGTTAGATGTGGTGGTGATGTTAGTGTTAGATGTGGTGGTGGTGTTAGCGTTAGATGTAGTGGTGGTGTTAATGTTAGATTTAGTGGTGATGTTAGTGTTAGATGTGGTGGTGGTGTTAGTGTTAGATGTAGTGGTGGTGTTAGTGTTAGATGTGGTGGTGATGTTAGTGTTAGATGTAGTGGTGATCTTAGTGCTAGATGTGGTGGTGGTGTTAGTGTTAGATGTAGTGGTGGTATTAGTGTTATATGTAGTGGTGATGTTAGTGTTAGATGTGGTGGTGGTGTTAGTGTTAGATGTAGTGGTGGTGTTAGTGTTAGATGTAGTGGTGATGTTAGTGTTAGATGTGTTGGTGGTGTTAGTGTTAGATGTAGTGGTGGTATTAGTGTTATATGTGGTGGTGATGTTAGTGTTAGATGTAGTGGTGATGGATGTGTTAGAGGTAATGGTGGTCGTAGTGGTATAGGTAGTGGTGGTGGTAATGTTAGAGGTAGTGGTGATGTTAGTGTTAGAGGTAATGTTGTTGTTAGTGTTCGACGTAGTGTTGATGCTAGTGTTAGAGGTAGTGGTGGTCTTAGTGGTGGAGGTAGTGGTGATGGTAGTGTTTAAGGTAGTGGTGGTGTTAGTGTTAGAGTTAGTGGTGCTGGTAGTGTTAGAGGTAGCGGTGGTGTTAGTGTGAGAGGTAGTGGTGGTGGTAGTGTTAGATCTAGTAGTGATGGTAGTGTTAGAGGTAGTGGTGGTGGTAGTGTTACATGTAATGGAGATGTTAGTGTTAGAGGTAATGGTGGTGTTGGTGTTAGGGGTAATGGTGAGTTTAGTGTTAGAGGTAGTGATGTTAGTGTTATATGTAGTGGTTGTGTTAGTGTTAGAGGTAGTGGTGGTGTTAGTGTTAGATGTAGTGCTGATGATAGTGTTAGATGTAGTAGTGATGGTAGTGTTAGAGGTAGTGGTGGAGTTAGTGTTAGAGGTAGTGCTGATGGTAGTGTTAGATGTAGTTGTGATGGTAGTGTTAGGGGTTGTGGTGGGGTAGTGTTAGATGTAGTGGTGGTGTTAGTGTCCGAGGTAGTGTTGGTGTTAGTGTTAGAGGTAATGGTGATGTTAGTGTTAGAGGTAGTGGTGATTTTAGTGTTAGAGGTAGTGATGTTAGTGTTAGATGTGGTGGTGGTGTTAGTGTTCGAGTTAGTGATGTTAGTGTTAGATGTAGTGGTGGTCTTAGTGTTAGAGGTAGTGGTGAAGGTAGTGTTAGAGGTAATGGTGGTATTAGTGTTAGAGGTAATGGTGATGTTAGTGTTAGAGGTAGTGGCCATTTTATTGTTAGAGGTAGTGATGTTAGTGTTAGAGGTAGTGGTGATGGTAGTGTTAGAGGAAGTGGTGATGGTAGTGTTAGGGGTAGTTGTGGTGGGAGTGTTAGATGTAGTGGTGGTGTTAGTGTTTAGAGGTAGTGGTGGTGTTAGTGTTAGTGTTAGAGGTAGTGGTAATGGTAGTGTTAGAGGTAGTTGTGGTGGTAGTGTTAGATGTAGTGGTGGTGTTAGTGTTAGAGGTAGTGGTGATGGTAGCATTAGAGTTAGTGTGATGGTAGTGTTAGATGTAGTGGTGATGATAGTGTTAGAGGTAGTGGTGGTGTTAGTGTTAGAGGTAGTGGTGGTGGTAGTGGTACTGTTAGAGGTAGTGGTGATGCTAGTGTTATAGGTAGTTGTGGTGGTAGTGTTAGAGGTAATGGCGATGGCAGTGTGTTAGATGTAGTGGGGATGTTAGTGTTAGATGTATTGGTGATGTTAGTGTTAGATGTGGTGGTGGTGTTAGTGTTATACGTAGTGTGATGTTAGAGTTAGATGTAGTGGTGGTGTTAGTGTTAGATGTAGTGGTGATGTTAGTGTTAGATGTGGTGGTGGCGTTAGTGTTAGATGTCGTAGTGGTGTTAGTGTTATATGTAGTGGTGATGTTAGTGTTAGATGTGGTGGTGGCGTTAGTGTTAGATGTCGTAGTGGTGTTAGTGTTATATGTAGTGGTGATGTTAGTGTTAGAGGTAGTGTTGATGGATGTGTTAAAGGTAATGGTGATGGTAGTGTTAGAGGTAGTGGTGGTGGTAGTGTTAGAAGTATTGGTGGTGGCGATAGTGGCAATGGCAGTTTGTTTACTGATATATCCTGAACGTGCTTCCGCCACATTACCTCAGAATCCTTATTTCATCCGAATCTGTCTGATTGTCCAAAATCTAAATCAGATTCCATCCAGTCCCTCTGGTACATATATATTATCTGAGATGAAGACAGCTACTCAAATCTGACAGTTCACCTCAACCAAGTATAATGGGCTGTATCATTACTTTATTAAAGGGAAGTTAACTACTTTGTACTATAGAGTACTGGTATAAAGTTGCAAGAGTGATAATGTACCTTTCCAGTTTTAGTTATGTCCCGCCCATCTCTAGCTAAGCTGCATCCACGCCTCGCTCGTGTTGGAACCGATCGTTCCCTGAACTCCCTGTTTATAAACTTCCAGAAAACTATACAGGTAATCTGTTAAATGTTTTGAAATTAATTTAACAGGGCGCTGTTGCTGCCTATGACGAGGCATAACTACACCTATGGCAGCAACAGCGCCCGGTCACATTAGTTTCAAAATATTCAACAGAATGTTTATTAAAGGGTAAAGACATACAATTCGCACAAAGTGTCGGACTATTAAGCGTTTAAGACGGACTAAACCGAATCATTCATAACGTTATGATTATGACGTGAGCCTACACGTCAAGTAGTTGATTATGGCGTCATATAGCTGGCATGAATTGGGATACGTTTAATATTGCGTCATAATGTGATTTTTGCTTAGTGCTTTGTGAAAACACTTGTTTGTGTGAATTTGTGGTCATTGTACTTGGCCTTATTTTTCACTATAGCCATGTATGTGTCGAAGTTGATGTTCATTAGATGGGTAGCACCGACTATTGTTTTGTCTGTAATGTTTCAGAAACGGTAATATTTTTAGTTTTGGTTCGCAGCTCCATAAACCGCCGGTTCTTTACTATGCCTAGCTAATTACATTTAATAAGCATCTAGCATTCGTCTGGGCATCGACAATACGCATGTTCATAAAGCATGCTTTCCCAGAATCTTGATTTTCAAGGTCACTATGCGAGTAAGCTGTTGAATATTTCGGAACTAATTTGGCACACATCTATTGCTGCCATTGGCAGCAATAGCTCCCAGTCAAATAAGTTTCGTAATATTCAGAAGAATATTTTTTAAATTGTAGATCTGACACAATCTGGATACCGTAAGTACGTAAGTTACGGATAATCACTTGATAGTAGCAAAATAGTTACAAAATAGTTTCAGTCAACCACGACCAATCAGGAATGACCGCTAACACTTATACACGCGCGTGCTAAATTTCACGCTCAATGTCCACACATTTCCCATCACCACCACCACCACCACCACCACCACCATGCCTCATTATTACAACAACAACTGCTACTTCAAAAAGTACCCATTTACCAACGTGACATCCTCTAATTGCAGTCTCGCCATAAATATTTTAAAATCGCACCAGTCAGGACGAAACATCACTGTACCCTCTCTATGTCACAGAAATATATCATCATCATATTGATATTCCATGACTATGTAAACTGTGACCAAAAAGCATGCATTCCTTATCACCCATATCGTAACAATATGACTACAATTACCCAATCATATTTCATACTCTATACCGCCTTTGACTATATATTGCCAGCCTATTGCCTGTGAAATATCAATCCTATAAAATTAATTAGATATAAATAATTGATGATACTCCTAATGATATACTTCCTTTTTGCGCTTTGTCTTTGTGCATGTGACTGTCTATTTATAGTGTAATAAATTTATAGGCCTATCAATATACCACTATTGCAAACTATTTAAGATAGTTCTACCTATCCTCTGCTACGGGAGCGAAGTCTGGGGTTTTCACTCAGCGTATGATGTTGAAAAATGCCACCCTCGCTTCTGTAAGCAATTGCTTAATGTAAAACAAAGTACGTCAAATTATGTTGTGTGTGGAGAGTTAGGGAGGATGCCTCTGCTATTAGGGAGAGAAATCGGGTTGATAAAATATTGGTTCAAAATTTTAGATATGAAACCAAATAGAATTGCTAAACATGTATATAATACCTTATATCAAGACTGGCATAGGGATAAAAATTGTAAGAATTGGGTCAAATCGTTAAGAGATAAGCTCTGTACCAATGGATTTGGGGCTGTATGGGAGTCACAGGGAACAGTAAAGATCAGTTTATTCCCGAATACAAGCAGAGAATAAGTGACAATTTTTATCAGGAGTGGAGGGGGCAATTGGAAGCCTGCAATAAACCGTGGCTCTACACAAATATTTCAACTGATCTAACATATAAATTCTATTTAAATAAAGTAAAAACGAAAAAGCACCGTGATTCATTATGTAGATTAAGAACAGGATCTCGCAGACTAAATATTGAATTATGCAGATGGCACAAACCAATACCAATACCACGCGCTGAGCGAACATGCCCTTTTTGTGATGATGTAGAGGATGAATATCATTTTTTTTAAATTTTATGTCCTGTCTATAATGATTTGCGCAGAAAATACATAAAACCATATTTCAGGAAACGACCGAACGTTCACAAAGCATCAGACTTATCGATGTGTACCAGCTAAAGTAGTTTAAAGAAGTTAGCGCCTTCTGCTTACAATGCTTTTCTATAAGGTGACGAACGCGTGTAATTGCGTTTTCTCCACTATAATCCGTCGCATTTTCTTCTTCTATGCCAATTTGGGAGGATAATTCTTACTTTTAACAGAAAGCATTTTCTCATCACAGGCACGATTTCAGCTCTCAGTATACAAATCTTTACTAAACTACTGGTCCAGATGTATATGAATCAAATTAGCCTGCGAACATTACTGATTTAATAACATATAAAATTTGTTCTTGCAATTGTAATGCACTTAGTTAATTTGTCCGCCATATCACGTTATGTGTAACCATTTGCAATCAAGGGTCAAATGGCCTATTGTGTGAATAAATCTATCTATCTATCTATCTATCTATCTATCTATCTATCTATCTATTTAACTTAGGGGCTTCATCCGATTATAGGCCTAGCCTGTAATGGACTACACATTCTAACTTTTCACCTAGGACTATACTATCATGCCGCAAAATTAACAACTTAAATAGATATAGATTATAGTGTCATCTTGCAATGAATGTTCGAAAGTTGTGCATGTAGATTTCATGTAGTCAACACTCAGTTGTTAATTCATGGCTTGCCGTCAAGTTGAAGGTTCTCTAAAATGCACCAAACCTTGACACGTGAAGCCTTATTACTTCGACCGATCTATTGGAGAAAATAAATATACCTATAGAAACGGTCGTCTTTCCTCTTCGGGATTACCAGAGAACCGATGGCACCTGTATTAGGTTTTCTCAGGGCATTATTGCAAACAAGCACAGTGTACGCAGTAATGGAAGTCGGCAACAACCGATAATACAGTAGGTGAACACACATCAGGATAAAAAAGAGTACATGCCTGCGAATGTCACCCATATATAATTTCAAGAGAGTTGCTTAAGTAAAGTATGCTACTTGACAGATAATAATTTGGCAAATACATTTTACTTAATCAGTTAATTGCTAAATTTGGTCAAGAAAATTAAAATATATTTTATTGAATATCTATTTGCAGACCAAGATAAGACTATTTATTAAAGGTTATCACTGGAATGACTCGCTCGACACTTGCGCCAATCATTTCAGGGGTAACTTTTTATAAATAGTCTTATACACTTTCTAAGAAGTATTCTCTTGGTCTGCAAATGGGCTCTGTAAGTGCTACTAGCCGGTGTAAGCTAAGTAATTTCTTATATTATAGTAAATCTACATACAGGGAATTCTCATATAAACAAGCCTTCCAGCCCGTTCCATATTGTTCGATATGAGCACACGTGCCATATACAACGGAGTATTTTTATTGGCTGTTGGGTGCGCAACCCGTTTAAATCGACCAATTAAAACATCGATTGATGTGAGCGTGACACGTAGGGATTACTACACGGTACTGTTTTACTACAATTTGTTTACTACGATTTATCATTCATGAAACGTCATCGCAAAATGTCATCGTTTGACAGTTTATCAGTCGGCAGCGAAGTGACGATTGATGGCCGTGGCCATAATTTTCAATGACCAGTTAAAATACTATTTAACGGCTGACATCGCCAGATTTTGTGTTTGCCACTATATTTTGCTGCGCATTCAGTATCTGTTATCAAGTAGTAGCGCGTTACAGCGGCGGCCTCGATTTCACGAAAATCAACAATGAGAAATCAGATAAAAGTCACATATATTTCAAAATTACAGTTTATATGATAAATAAAATCTCAAACTCGGTCACTTTTCATATCACTATTATGAATCTCTTTGAAAATTATCAATTTTACACTCGCTAAAGCTCGTGCAAATTGATAATTTTCAACTCGGTCCATAATAGTGATATGAAAAGTTCCAGATTCTCTATCTATGTGTCTACAAGTAGTAGGTGTAAGCTACATATTTTACATTAATTAGGAATTTCATCGTGAATTATAACTAACAATGCTATCGTTAATTACCCTTTGTTGTTTGACTGGTTTGGTTGGCATATAGTTCGCGTCAATGTTAAACAAGTTCCATTCACGCCAAGTTCAAAACGGTATTAATTTCTTTGTTGGGCTAAATTTGTGTTTAAATTTTGATTCTATGCGGTTTGGTATTTACTGACAACAATGGCCCTATATCCAAAGTCAGAAAAGGGGACGGATCCGGGTTTACTACTCCATGTGAAATGGAGAAAGGAAGCTCGGTGTGGTGAGATCACCATTTTTCACGAAACACGATGTCCAGGCCTAATCTAACTTAAATTAGTGATCGTTGATTCACAACATTTTTCAGTCGCTAGACCAACTTTGTACCAACCTACCCATGCAGGTCTTTCGACCTATGTGCCATCACGACGAATTTGGCCAGTCAGTACATCCACAGCACAGTGCCCTTGAATCTACAGCTTCATCAGTCATAGATCTAACCATCTATTCTGTTGGCATTTCCGTTACCGATTATTTGAATTTTGACCATGTAACTTTATCAGCTGGTGTTACTTATTAGTAGATAGAATAAGAATAGAATAGATTAGATGGTAGTTTGGTTAGTATAATTAGGTTAGTATGGGCACGGGGCGGGGTGTGTGGGTGGATAGGTGGGGTGGCGTATGGGTGTCCAAGTTGCTATGCGAACGATCTGTCTGATTATATAGGTGTGATATCATCCTGTGTGGTATTGCCATGTTCTTAGTTTCCCGTTTATCCGAGTGTCACTTTGTGGAATCCGCAAAATGCGGACGCGGAAACCAGTGGCACATCTGATCGGAATAGCTATCGGCATAGACTTGGTATCTACGCTAGTGTCTCTTCATGCCATTTGCAAATATGCGCCGCGGAGTTAATTACTTATGATATGATTGGTATTATCTTAGTCAGGGATTAAATAAACGAAGTTGAATTCGAACTTGGTCTTTGCGTGGTACAGCATATACAATAAAGCTAGGATCATAAATTATGAACGACTTAGCGAGATGAAGCGGGTCAACATTTATGATGATAATGATATCGGTGCATTATCATAATGAAGAAAATTAATTACTATTAATATCAATACGCTGTACAGATAGATACACATATAAGCACAGCCAGTTGGCATATATAAACACTCATAGGCAGCCATTGGAAATAATACCAGTTTAATTAATTAAGATGATTGATTTTTGTCGAGCTAAAATTATATCATCCGCCCATGTATATTGCACCAGAGGGAACATAGTACTCAGAAATTCAGGAACCACACACCGTACCTAATACCGTCTTATAACCGTGAACTGTATTTAAGGCAGAGTACAGGACAGCTCATAAATAAGTTAACACGTTTCCAAAACAAAAACGTAAGCACGTTAATTGGTACAATTTTGAACACGATATAAGAAATGTACTGTTGAATATTTGGAACATAATTGGATTGGAAGACATGTCTACCTTAAGTAGCAATTTCTTCCTATCCAATTATGTTTTATTTTGTTTTCGGAAGCAGTGTAAGTTATTTCTGAGTTATACTGTAGGCTGTGTATGAATTAGAAATGGACAGCGACGATTAGCTTTTTTCTTCGTTTACATAAATATTGTGGTATATAAGACAGTACTTGATAGTAGAATTTTTAATTTGGTAATACCGACAACGGGAGTCAAAACTGGCCATTTTAAAAGTAAATTCATTGATTTTCTTACTAGCTTTCGTGTGTTGGTGTGCGAAAGTATATGCCAAGGCTTGTTTCCAAAACAACTTATGTAAACGCCACCCCAAAGCGCGCAACCTTCTACTTATATCAATTAACTCCTCAATAGTTACAACTTTACAAGAAAATTAAAATTTTGTAGGCTAAAAATAGCTTTCTGTTGTCCTTGTTTCTGCTTAGTCAGTGTCCGTTTGCAGGTCAAGAGACCAGCATGTTTAAATATTCCCACTGGAAAGGCTGGCTCGGTATAAAAAGACAGTGCAATAATGGATAGCGAATATATTCTCTAAGGTGGACGATGATGGCAAGTTTGTCTGTACAGTACAGCTCAGAAATAATTAAGTGTGTTTGCCAAACAAAATAAAACATACTGTTGAGTATTTTGAACATAATGGACCTTTCCAGAGTAATGACGTCATAATCAGATAAGTTACGTGTAGGATGACATCATAATAATTACGTCATAAATGATTTTATTGGGCCGGTCTTTATCTCTTAATAGTCCGAATTGTATGGCTCTACTATTTAATAAACATGCTGTTGAATATTTAGAAACTAATTTGACTTGGCGCTGTTGCTGCCATAGGCAGCAATAGCACCCAGTCAAATTAGTTTCTAAATGTTCAAACAGCTTACCTGTATAGTTTTCTGGAAATTAATAGTCAGGGAGTTCAGAGATCGATCGATCCCAACACGAGCGAGGTGTGGGCGGAGCTTAGCCAGAGATGGGCGGGGCATAGCTAAAATGGAAATGCCCATTGGATTGGAAGACATTGTTGCTTTTTTCGTGCCGGTATTGGCTGCCTGTAGTTGGTTTTAAATTCGATACAGTTGTTTTACAATGAAACATTTCCACGAGCATGGAACAAATTGATCGTTGCTCGAATTTTTTAAAAGCGCGAGCGGCAAGCCGTTGGACATTGGTTTATGGTTGGCTAAGACCATCTTCATCATCATCGTTTGTAGATTCCTCTTATGAGAGAAGCGCAATTGTGCATAATATCTATAATTCAAAGACAACGACATGGAAATGCGTTTGCCATATAGGTACACGCAGGCGGATAGCCGCAAAGTTTAAAACATTGTACACGGAAAAGCAGCATAAGACAGCCATGTCTTCCGATTCAATTATGTTCAAAATATTCAACAGAGCATTTTTTACATCTTGTTCAAAATTGTACTACCTTACGTATTTCTGCGGCCTTTTTAGAAACACATTATTTATTAGCTGTGAACATTCAACAAACATGTCTCGACATATAATAGCACTTTCCGCTTGCCCGTATGTGCCCGCATCCTTGCCACATTACGGTATACTGTTCCCACTACAGGACTAGCTCCTGTAGTCGACGAGATGATTCGGCCTCCGCCTATGAGTGATGGTATTGCTTTGAAAGACCCGCTTCCCTCATGGAATAATATGGCGTGTGGAACGGGCGGCGTATGTAAGAACACTATCGATATTCACGAATGTAGCTCTCATATGTTCCGTCCGGTCCCGACTGCGGTGGTTACACAGATTGTTGTCCGGATGCGGATCACTGGCCGGGGCAAATCAAGAACAGTAAAGAATTTGAGGATACTGTATTAGTGACCTATACATGTGTCTCGCAAGCTTTCAAAGTTGGATTTGAGATCAAATATGCATCACATGAAATGGTGGCAACATGTCCGGATGTTGTCTGGATTGAGGAACGGAGACCAACTTGTGAATACCCGGATGAAAATAACTTACCGATCAATAGACCTGCATTTTCTACGTTGTCCAATCTGACCTACAGGAACTTGCATTGTGCTTTGTGCAATGGAGAAATAGAACGTGATCACTGATCCCATGGAAGATCAATATCACATGTAAGGGATACGTGGACAATAGTCGCATCTCTAATCAAGCTGATTTCTACAGAGAAGCCCTGCATATCGACCATTGTGGAATCAACATGATGCCGCCTCTTCCTAATGTTGCCAGAGAATGCCATGGATGGTCTGCTGGCGTCAGTGCAATGTGACCGGTAAGTGAAGTATCTATGCATTTCTTCACAGCACGAGACGAGTGTTGTTTTGACGATAATGATGATGAGTATTTTTCCGATGCTGCTTTTCATTGTAAAGATGATGATGCTGATGAAGGTGGTATTGGTGGTCGTGTTGGTGGTGTTGTTGTTGTTGGTGGTGGTGGTAATGGTATTCGTGGTGGCGGCGGCAGTGGCAGTGGCTGTGGTGGTGGCAGCTGCGGCTGCGACGACGATGACGATCACGACGATGACAATGTTCACGACATTGACAGCAGAAGTGGCGACAGTGAAGGTGGTGGCGGAGGCGGCGGAGGTAGCTTCGGAAGTGGAGGTGGCGGTGGAGGCTGTGCCGGTGATAATGGTCGCGGCGCGGCGGCGGTGGTGGCAGTAGCGGTGGTGATGGTTATAGTGGGGGTGGTGCTTACGCTGATGGTCATGGTGTTGGTGGTTGTTTGGTGAGTCCTTAGTTTATCAATATTTCTTTATGCTCCTCAGGCATGTATAGCGAATTCAGCCACGGTAAATATGGCCTTCTTGGGAAAGCATGTGCAGGTTTTAAGCAGGATATTCGCATCTTCATATTCAATAAGTTCCACGCACCCCTTAGACCATTTAGAAATGTGTGCTGTGCCGCTTGCAATGAAATCCGCGTAGAAAGATATAAATTTATATCAAATGTATACAGCGCCGCTGTCAATCCTGTTCGATTTCAACCCGAATAAAGTCGAATGCCAAGACAACATGGTTTACGGTACTGACCATGTAAGTACAGTCTCACCTAATAATGACGGAAACGTGCCACCTTCTCAGCTAAGAGACGTATATCAAATACTTATTATTAGATTAAACTTACCCCTCATTGGCTTTGAGTGTAAGGTTTCCAACTTTCTCGAGAGATCTTTAGGCCATTAGTTTAATTTGTTGATCACCATCCCCCGATCGGGGGATCGAACTGCCAGTCTGCAACTCCGAATAGCATCAGCAACCAGACATCTTTCCACTGGACCACCGCGCCAAGACTAATAAGTCAAGGTTTGGACGACCAGCTTTCACATGTTTGATATACTGACACACTGACAATTCATATGGGAGTATCTGTGGATGCACCTGCCACGATTCAATCCTAGGCTTTTTACGCCTATTGGTTCGCCGTCCTGGTGGGTTGTCATTTTCCTTAGTTTCATGCTTTGTAGTTAGGTATATGAGGGTGAACTCTGTTTTGGATTCATTCATAAAGAGATTCTCAATTATTAGTTTGCTTGCAACCATCGGGATAATTTCGTTAAGGTGTTTATTTTCTTTGTTTTTGAAGTCCACGTCGTCAGCATATTCTATCTCCAGCGGCATTCTCAGTATGGACACTGGGGATTTAGTCTTGTGGAATTTTCCCACACGGATTTCAATGCAGCAGCAAGGCAACAAGTGAAAAGCACAGGAGATAAAGCATCTCCCTATGTGGAGGCGACTGATGTATCATACTCTGCAGGGTTCAATGACTTGGCTCGTACTCGCAGCTTGGTGTCTGCAAGTAGTAGTCGCACCAGTCGTAGCTCATCTTCATTGCAATTGGCCTGGCGTAGTACATTTAGGATCTATGAGCGTTTAATTGCGTCGAAGACTCGTGACATGCCAATGCCCATTTTGTGGAAATTCCAGTGCTTGGACATATGCCTACTGACACAAGCATGCGTTGAGCCAATACAATGCCTGCGCAGCTACGTCAATGTTTAAAGCCACGTTGACATGCTTCGGTGATCTTGTCTCGGATGCGGTATAGAGTAGCACTGGATCAGATTTTCCGTATGCAGTTGAGGAGCACAATGGGCTGTAGATTGGACGGGGACCAGGTGGCATCTTGGGCGTTGGTAGCACGATAAGGGTGCCTTGGCTTACATCATCATTGGGAAGGTGGTGCATACAAGCTGAATTGATTAGGTGTGTGATCGGTTTTGTGATAATGCCATTTTCGTATTTGAATAGTTCATTGTGCATGCCATCATGTCAGGATGCACGTCCATTTTCAGGGCTTTGAGTGCCGTCTCAACTTCTGCTGTTTTAATTGGTGTTAATAATGGCCTGGAGTCTCCCGAGAACGGGTGCAAGGCTTCATCATCGTGGTCAGTGACCTGCTCCTTGAACCATTCCAGAATTCCCTCAGCTTTGCCCTGGTCAGTCCCTATAAAGTGTCCGTCAGATGTGTGTACAGTAAGTTGTGGTGTGTACTCAGTAACTCTCGGGTCTCGGACTGTTCGTAACATGTTGCGACAGTCATCCGTGGCAGTGATTTCATCTGCTACGGAGTCTGTTGTCGAATAGCAAGATCTTTTAGGAGCGTGCTGATGTGGCGCAGAATGTTATTGCGTTTCCTGGTGAGATCTTCACTCTGGCCACTTTGATAGATGCACTGGCGTAGCACTTTCTGCTCTGCTGAAAGATTTACTACTTCAGGGTCATCAGTATTCCCAGTTCGGTTGGGTTTTTTTGGAGCTCCTATTGCTGCTTGGAGCTGATGATTCCATATATTTCAGTATTCCGGTTAGGGATTAATTTGGATCGGAGCGGACGTAGGTCTTAGTTAACTGCTCCCCGAGGGCCTTTTTGTGACGAGCTTGGGTAGGATGTAGGTGACTCTACCCTGTTGTCTGGTATTGTATTTATACATTAGCTAGAGATGTTTCATCTGAATGCGTGTAATCTCTGGATTATGGTTAGAAATGAGGTCTGCCCCTCCATAGAAACGAGCATCCCGAGGTAGCATTTTTGTTTCTGCTTTGCATAGTGTAAAGTCTATTTGGTTGAAGACTGCTGTCGTAGGCCTAGAGCCTTTTGGAGCTTTGCGATCAGCAGTGTGTCCTACCATGTTGTCCGGTGATGGCATGGGTGTTTGAAAGCCGTATTTGTCCCATCTCTATATGATCCCATGCATAAACCAAGTCCTGAATTTTTGGCGGCATTGCCGAGTTTACCTAGCTTGTTGGCATGTCCACACACGAACAGTTGCCATCTGACTGAGATTGTAACAGACGACCTCAGTGCTGCATAACAGAAATCTAATATTGCTGGATTCTCTTTGGCTTTTTCGGTAGTTGCGTCATATACATTGATTATGCAATGCTTAGTGGGAGTTCCTTTTCGCGTTGGTATAGCCAGGTAGATGGATACAACGCGACCACTGATGTATCGAAATCTAATGGCATGGTCCAAGAGCCTTGGTCCGATTACGAAGCCTACAACCCGGTATATGGCCTGTTTTTGCTCCATGCGTACTAGCCTATGCCTGTCTGAAGTTGCTGCTCTGAGTGGGTAGCTACTTTATTCTAAACTTTGTGCAATGATCTCACACGCACGCACGCACGCACGCACGCACGCACGCACGCACGCACGCACGCACGCACGCACGCACGCACGCACGCACGCACGCACGCACGCACGCACGCACGCACGCACGTACACGCACACGCGCACACGCGCACACACACCCTACCCCCACCCACACACCCACACCCACACCCTCCAACCCCATTCCCACCCCCATACCCCCACTGCTCACTTTTTCGACGACTAACATTTCGGTGATGAAGAAGATGCGAGACAGGACACCATTGGGCATTTTCAGGTCACTTTTTATTCTGACAAATAAAATATGGTAGACTGTGTACAAATACAGAAAAAAGAAATATATATATATACGGCTATTATACGTATATAAATATGCATATGCGCGCGCGCGTGTGCGTGTGTGCGTGTATGCGTGTGTCAAATGATTGCGTATGAATGCAATTCGAAAAGCAAGACAAGGCGTAACATAATAACCGAGCAGGGCATGCAAACAACATTTAACCGCTTAATAATAAGCACGGTATTAAATGGGACCCACACATCTTATAGAAATGTAAAGACAGTGAACTTCACATAGGACACCCAGGACACAACAAACTGGCACAGAAACACCGGACAGTTAAACGTTGCACGTCTAATCCTGATGGACAAAGGCATTATACGGAGTGCATGCGTGCATGCGTATGTGTGTGTGTGCGTGTGTGTCTGACGAAACAAAGAAAATTGCGTAATAATGACGCAGCTATGTCCATCACAAACGCTTAATAGACCCCGGCAAGTTGTACAAATTGTATGTCTTAACCATTCAATAAATATACTGATGAATATTGTGTAACTAATTTGACGGAGCGCCGTTGCTGACGCCTCTTAAGGCAGCAATAAGAGTGTTAAGCTGACCTAAAAAATTCCCTAAATAGCGGGAACTAAGGGGCTAGTGTAGTGAAGATTATTGCAATATATGCACAATATTAAACATATAAACACACACACATTTACGAATGACACAGGCAAATAGACACGCAAAACGGCACAGAACAGATATACTAGAGACTATTAAAGGGAATGAATCGAATTTAAGCCGCTTTGATCTTTATCAAAAATCGTGATCACGTCCTTGTCTCTCCGGCAATGATGTCACACCATATGACGTCACTGCAAGAAAGACAACAGCGTGACCAAAGGTAAGACCAAGTTATGTAATGAAGGCGAAATTGTAATACCTACACATTATTAGATAGACCAGGCCGTCGGCAGCATCATAATCGGAACCATAAGAATAGAGGCATCGCGGTCTGAGACGTCACACATGACAACGCAGAGATGGGCAGACACGCGGTGCGTCCATAAACACTGTCAACAGAACGTGCTAAAGACAAACGCTATAGCAAGGCTACAGCGGACACGCCGGCGTAAGAATGGAAAATACCACACAGAGAAATAGAAGTTAGACGAAAATTCGAAGTTCGTAGTTCGAAATTCCAGGGGAGCAGTTATTATTTCAAAATATATATATTTTTGTGCTAGTGAACCTAAATTCACAGATTATTAGACCATAAAGTCTTTTTCCATAACACAAGGTATAAAAGCGGGCAGCTCCATGAGCTTTTATTTATTAATGGGAACTGAATTGCAGTCGAATATGCTTCAGTTAACTGACAATGAGTTTACAGAAATTTTTGGAGCAAATTCATACAATATGCCCGCTACACATTGCAGCCACTTTTCTAAGAATTTAACAGCAGGGGGCGCCGTAAACGAATTTCAGTCCGAATATGGTTCAGGCCACTATTGCTCCGTTTACAATCATATTTGAACCAAAATCACAGAAAATAACATATGTCATGTCCCCTACACAAGAGGACCACTACGCAATAGGACCACATGAATCTGACGCAAGGGGGCGCTGAAAACGAATTTCAGTCTGAATATGGGTTCAGGCCACAATTGCTTCGATTACAATCATATTTGAACCAAAATCACAGAAAATAACATATCGCACATCCCCTACACAATGGCCCAATGTTTCTAAGAATCTTTCACCAGGGGGTGGGGGGGGGGGGGGGGCTGGCGTTGTAGTCGGAGTTTACAAGAAAAGGTCACCAGCTCTGTAAGCTGTTTTTTTAAATTAGTATCGAATTTCAGTCGAATATGCTTCAGGTAACTGACACTGAGTTTACAGGCATTCTTGGACCTAATTCACACAATATGTCATATAGCACCTACGCTACACAATGCAGACACTTTTGTAAGAATTTAACACCAGGGGGCGCTGTAAACGAATTACAGTCTAGATATGGTTCAGGCAACTGTTGCCCCGTTTACAATCATATTTGAACCAAATTCACGGAAAATAACCTATACCGTGTTCCCTACACATCAGGACCACAGTTGTACGAACCTGACCCTACGAGGCGTTGTAATCGATTTTGACAGTAAATTCGCCAGATCCATGAGCTCTTTTATTTGAATGAGTACTGAATTTCAACCGAATATGGTTCAAGTCACTGACACCGAGTTTACCAGATGCACAGTATATACTATATACGAGGTCCGCTGCACAATGGAACCACCTTTTTAGAGATCTGGCTCAAGGGACGGTGCAATAGAACTTTACATATAAAGTCAGCCGCTCCATGAGCGTTTTCTATTAGCAACATACTCAAACCGAATATGGCTCAGGCCACTGTTGTTGCGTTTACTAACATATTTGAATCAAATTCACAGAAAATACCATATACCATAAACCCTACACAATGGCCAAAAAGGCACGAGATACAGTGACTAATCCTAACTAGTATTAAGCTCAGATATTTTGTTAGAATAGAGTAGATAGAGACGATCGCTAGAATGAAGGGGTGCTGTTTATTTTAAGGCCTCTTTCGGTGCTCTGCTGCCGTTACCAACTATGCAGGATATCCATAATTGACCACCAAATGTACGGCCTTCTAAATTCCTAGAGCAGTATTCCTCTGCTAGATTCCGGTAAATTTCTGTTTATTCCTGTAGATTGTGCTTGTTAACTAGGGCAGCTCTTGATTGTTCAAAGTACGAATAAACATTATTATTATTATTATTATTATTATTATTATTATTATTATTATTATTATTTTTATTATTATGTTCCAAGAACTTAGTTCCTTGGAACATATTGTATTTGTAAACTGCGAAAAGGGAGGAATTTTAATCCGCTGAAATAATAGAAAAGGTTGAATACCATCAAAACCTGGTTGATCAGAATCACGAAACGTGACACGGTGATAGGGACCCATAAGGACTAGTACTTGACAATGACTGAATCCTATTGGTCGATCAGGGCGGTGGCCATCTTGGTATTTCGGCAATTTATTTTAGATATTTAAAAAATCGACTTCTCGAAAAACACCGCGCCGATTGAATTAAAATTTGAGATATGACTAGACTTGAACCAAGTTTGTTTAATACAGGCCGATCGGCCCGGATCCTCCCATCTTGGCTGACCTAGTTGTCACAAAAACGTATTTTACTCCAGATCCACTAAGCAGTTTAAAATATATACTTAGGGACTAAGTACCATGGCAGTTTGTCGAAGGGAAGTTGCGAAGGTTTAAAACATCGCAGCGACCGACCAATAAATTTCAATAATTTTGGGAAGCTGTTTAGATATTTGTATTTGATCAATTTTAATCGCGAAATTTCACACACTTACGTAATAACGTGTGCCGATTTCAGACTTTCCACTTTCTGCTATCTTGTATTTATCGCAATTGCGACCGTTCCCATGCCACTTGGTGCGGGAGGTGGGTGGAGGGGGTGCGTTGGTGGGGGGTGGGGGGGGGGGGGTGGCGGCGTTCAACCCAGGAATACGATATGGTTCATGTAAACTGTACGGGAAATATATCTGCGGACATGTGGCGAAAGTTTGGTCCAGATCGGACTGGAAATACTTGCATAACGGTCGAATATAAACTATCGATTTAAGACAAATAAGCTAGCTTTTTGACGGCTTGATATAGAGTTTTTCTATACGCGAGCCTCCAGCATAATACACTCATCAGCATCATTGGCTTGTAAACTGTTGGGAAGATAAGATGTATCACTTAGTTACAGTCTCAACTGAATAGCCACACTTCGATCTTTCCTTTCCAGACCCGTGCTTCGATGAAATTAATCTATTGCAGATTTATCAGCGTTTGCTGATTTGTATTCTATTGGGAGCGCCAGTATTTGTAACGTTTTAATTTGACACAGGATTCCACAACACATATTATGTTTATTATATAGCGCAAACGTGTTAACTATTCTGAAACTAATCTGACTAGAAGCTGTAGCGGTGTAAATCACGCGTTGCGGTCCGTGTTGCTGAAACCCGTTGCTCTATATATAAGAATGGCTTACGGACAACACTAAATAAATTTAAAATGTCATTACATGTTCGTTCATATAATCAGACTAGTGTACAGCACAGATCGGAAATAACTTAACATGCTTCCCAATCAAAATAAAACGTGCTGTTGAATATTTTGAATATGATTGGATTGGAAGACATTGCTGCCTAAGGCAGCAATGTCTTCTAATCAAATTATATTCAACAAATTCAACAGAATATTTCTTACTAACATGTATTTTCTCGTTGTTTTGGATACGTGTTATTTCCGAGCTATTCTGTATCTACCATAATTGGCAATTCAGTTTGATTAGTCTATAGGCTACAATGGAATTGATGTATGCGTTTGCATTTTTAAATTGTAATTCCATTCTCAGTAACTCGATGAGTCTAGCCACGCGATAGTAAAAAAACGTTGGATTCAACAGAAACGTGTTGACTATTTGGAAACAATGATATTGTTGTTGAAAGCATTAATAATCAACAGCTTAGATGTATGCCAGTTTTGAAAAAATGGTTAAGCCGGCCAAAACAGCTGTTGTCGTGGTCTGCAAGAATGTATATTTCTAACCTAAAAGAGGGCTTTTGAAAATGTACCACTGGAATGGCTGACTCGGTAACCGAGCCAGTCATTCCAGTGGCAAATTCAAATACGTTATGGCCGGAAGAAATTACACAAACATATCAATCAACTACATACTTATATGTATCCAATATATGAATTTGTTTGGTTGTCGAAACATATAGGCAGAATGACACCAATGGGGTACGTGGGGTTGTTGTTGTTGTTGTTGTTGTTGTTGTTGTTGTAGTTGTTGTTGCCGCATGACCAGGCTTGGATGTATGCAAGGACGTTGCCACTTGTTGTGCGCCATTCATGTACAGCTAAAACGAAACAAGGATGCATGGACTATAGTTTATAGATTCCATATCATTCACATCCTGTTACATTCCCTTATCTGTATCACAATAATCTGCTTTGTAATATGGCGTAGACGTTGAACAGTGATCACCATGATTTTGTTTATTCAAGCGATAGTGTATGGTGTCATGTAAGTGTCAATGCATTACATTTTTTATTATGTAAATCATTTTGTTGAATATTTTTGGGATAATTTGATTGGAAGTAACAGCTTCCGGTCAAATAAGTTTCAAAATATTCATCAGCTTACTTGTATGATTGTTTTTATATCACATTGACCAATTATATGTGGCACTGCTATGACTGAGCATATAGACAAAGGCAGATACGCTAGTTTTTCCTTCTGACTGGTTCAAAAGTAAGACATGACAGCCACCATAGGCTTTGGAAATGTACTAACGTTTAGCTACTCAAGCCTGAATAGCTTTCTTTAGCGGCATGATAACAAGCTTAATATTATATTATAGTTTACGAATGACGTGTTAGATCAGCTGACCAACTATTATGATATGAAGTTAGTTCTCCTTTAATACTGTCTGAAACACTGCAAGGGCTAGTAGCCTAAAATAGAATAACAGATTCATTATTGTTGTTATCATTAAGCAGTCCCACTGTCGTAGCCCTCGTCGACAGCGCGGCGGAGATGGTATAATAACAATAATAATAATAATAATAATAATAATAATAATAATAATAATAATAATAATAATAATAATAATAATAATATTGTATTTCTACCGCCATTGTCAATGTACAAATAATACTCATATGCCGTTGTCACGGCCTGGGTGTAACAAAGAAAATGCGAAAATACGAATACGAATACGGACACACATGCACAGACAGATGCACGGATGCACGCAGGGATCCATGTTCTTTTATCTAGATCACGGCCAAAATCTGGAAATCTTGCATGACGATTTCTTTATTTGTGTTAAAATTTTAGCCAAATCGGATGAGAAGTTTTTTAGATACATGCGTGGACGGACACACACAGAGACATACAGACACACAGACCCGATTACATTACCCTATTCCCCTTACGGGGAAAGGGTAATAATTAGTGTGCACCGGCATCGTCCCTCCCACTCTGCTCCCGTATCGAGTCCACGAACAGCAATGCTATGTGAATGGGTGTATGCTAGTGCGACGCTTCAAGCAGTAAGCTAGCTGTAAATATCTCAGGTTAATGTAAGGCCCTAAAGTAGACTTCAATTCTAATTGAAAAAGATGTACAAAACCGACATCTGTATGCCGAGTAAGATGGCGTTAATTTGATAAAAATTGGACAAATATTAAATACATTTTGTAATTGAAAACATTAATAAAATCATATTTCTATTCGCTGACAAGCATTTAATAGCATCGTCCATCTATAGATTTCTTTGTAGTGATTCTCACGGTGAAAATCCGAAAAGAATCATGTTCACATTTTATTTACTCAAGCTTTACATAAAGCATGTAAGGGAAAGTACTTTACAATTTATATTTTGGAATCGGAACAACATTAAATTAATTAAGCAATTAATAAAGTTAACCGTCTTGTATCAATTTAACCGTGTAATGATCAAACTGGCCAAAATGACCTATGCAGTGGTCTTGAAGAGTAGCCATTTGCTGGTCAAGAGGAGACTACTTTTGAACAATTACCGCTGGAATCACTGGCTCGGTAATCACCTTCTAGTCGTAAAATTAGTTTTAAAGTTATTTTTTGCGGGCAATTGGACATCAGCTAGGCTAAGCGTTTACCCTTTCACGATCAACCTGACCAAAACGGGATGTGCAGTCGTCTTGATAACTGTCCATATGCAGACCAACAAACCGCTTTTAAGAGATAAATTTTAAAACAACGATCTTTGTCCTGTAAAAATTATAACTTTCTTGAAATATCTTGAACATTGAATGGTTAACTGGTATGAATAGTATTCTAAGCACTTTGAGGCCATGTTCATATGTGCCAGGAGTTGGGGTGGAGTGGGCGCAGGGGAGGGGCACGACCACCCTAGCTGACACGACGCACCCCACCCGCCAATCACGACCTTGAGGCGTATGCCTATATTCATGTACACCCAAATCAATATCAATGATAACAGCGCCAGTTATTCCAGTTGTAAATACTCAAAGATATTTTTCTCTTGGGTTAAGAAATGGCATCTGCATTTTAAAGTGTTTGGAACATTTGCGGGAGGGCGATGTAGTGGCGATTTTGAAACGAATGGAATAATCAACAAGTTACATGTATGGACGTTTTGAAAACGAAAAATGTATAATAATGTGAGATTCAATGGCCTACCTGTTGTATCTTGTATCGAGTTAACCTTTCAATGGCCAAGTAGGAAAAAAACGGCCTATGCGGTAGCTTAGACGAATATCCATATTTAGGATAAAAGAAAAGTTTGTTTTAAATTTTCCTGGAATGACTGATTTGTGATTGAGCCGATTCTTTCCAGTGGAAGTTTTTCAAAAGAACTATTCTCTTGGTCTTCGAATGGTCATTGAACAAATACTTGTTAGCCACTGCCTCTTGAATGGTCACCAACGACCTCTGCAATGGTCTTGAAGACAGAAAGCTATTCATGTAAATTTCAGTAAAGGTTTACAAATATATTGTTCTTTTTCCTCATGGAGGTAGACAAGCACGTAGTAAATAATAGGACACTTTGCGATTTACATAACACAACGTACTTCTCAAATAAATCGTTCATGTCTCCACCATCGTATCATCCTACGTCCCCCACTCATCCTATTTTGTAGACCATTGCATTAGACATCAAAATGAAAGTAAATTGTTTACTCTCCATACCATGAACGACCACATTGCTACACTATAATATGTTTCATATTTTGAAACACAATGACTAGACGCCATTCTGACAGACAGCTTGTTGCTGTTTGATGACTGTGTTCTGCGGCTGTAGTAGTAGAAACATCCGACAGCTGCAATCGAGTCCTGTTTTCTTGAGGTCACCTCGAAGCACGATTTAGTAGATTTATGCAATGACGTCCTCTCCTGGCTTTTTATTTTCTGGCTCCGAAAATGGCGAATGCCAAGGGTCTCTGTGCAGGTGTGTCTTCTGGCATCCTTAACGCACGGCCAAACATGGACCATCTTTGCTGGTCGACTTTTGCAGACAGTGACGACGTATTACACATCTTGTATAGTCCATCATTTGAAATTAAGCTGTCTTACCATCGGTGTCCAGTGACGGTGTGTAGGTGTTTGCGGTGGCAGGCATCGAGTTTGTCTAGAGCTGCCTTTGGAGATGCCCAGCTGTTACAATTATACAGCATCAAGGATACGCAGGTTGTATTGTATAAACGTAGTCTTTTTTATCAAGGGCATCTTTGCTCTACGAATCCATAGCTTCCAGAAGGACTGGAAGGCTATATTCCCATGACCCTTGACGCAGTGTGCAGCAATGTCAGCAGTACTGCAAAGTAGTTAGCCCAGTATTTTACTTTTCCTCCATGGTTCGCCGCAATGAAGTGCATCGTCATTTTCTTTAGTTTCATGCTTTGTAGATAGGTATATGTGTGTGTGAACTCTGTTTTGGATTCGTTCCTAAAGAGATTTTCAATTCGTAGTTTGCTTGCAGCTATTGACAAACCTTCGTCAAGGGGTTTCTTTTCTTCGTCTATGAAGTCCACATCGCCGGCATATCGCCGGCATATTCCATTTCTATACAGTATTGACACTTGGAGTTTGGAACTTTCCCACATGGAATTTAATGCAGCAGCAAGGTAACAAGTGAAACGCACAGGAGAAAGACGAGTCCCTGTGTGGAGCCGATTGATATCTCAAACTCTACAGACTTCACTGACTTGACTCGTACTCTCAGCTTGGTGTCGGCAAGCAGTAGTCTCACTAGTTGTAGCTTATCTTCATTGCAACTCGCCTGGCGTAGTACATCTAGAACCTTTAAGCGTGTAATTGTGTCGAAGGCTCATGACATCTCAATGCCCATTTTGTGGAAATCCCGGTTTTTAGACATGACAACCGACACAAGTATGCGTTAAGCCCATAGAATGACTGCGGATCTGTGACCACGTTTGAAGCCACTTTGTCCTTTGTCATGGTCCTGTAAAGTCAGCGACCTTGTCTCGGATGCGGCATAGTGTAACATTGGATAGGATTTTGCGTATGCTGTTGAGGAGCATAATGGGCCACAGATTGGCAGGGGGCGGTGGGTGGGGATGGGGTGGGGTGGTGGGTAGCGGGCAGCTGGCTTCTTGGACGTGGGTAGTGCGATAAGGGTGCCTTGGCCTACAGCGTCGATGGGAAGGTGGTTCATAAAAGCTGAATTGATTAGGCGCGTGACCGGTTTTCAGATAATGTCACTTGCATATATTGCCCATGCCATCATGTCCAGATGCACGTCCATTTTTCAGGGTTTTAAGTAGGTTCTCAGCTTCTGCTGTTTTAATTGGTGTTAGTAAGGGCATGGGGGTCTCCCGAGAACGGGTGCAAGGGCTTATTATCTTGGTCAGTGAACTGCTCCTTGAACCATTGTCGAATCGCCTCGGCTTTGCCCTGGTCAGTCCCGATAACGTGTTCTTCAGAGATGTGCACAGTGGGTGGTGGTGTGTAGTCAGTCACTCTCAGGGCTCGGGCTGCGCGAAACATTTTGTGACAGTCATCCATGACAGTGATTTCATCTGCTAGGGAATCTGCGTGGTGAATAGCAAGATCTTTTAAGCGTTCGCTTATTTTGGCACAGAATGTTATTGCGTCTCCAAAGTAGTTTGGTGCGGTCTTCACTTTGGCCACTTTGATAGATGCACAGCCATAATGATTTATGCCCTGCTGACAGTTTTACTACTAGGGGTCATCAGTATACCTAGTTCGGTTGTTTTTAAGAACACCTATGGTGCTGGTAGCTGATGATTCCATAGATTACAGTATTTTGGTTAGGGCTTTGTTTGGAATCGGACCTGACGTCGATGTTAGTTATTTGCTCCCTGAGGGCCTTTTGGTATGACATTTAAATGTGAGTGTCGCAAGTTGTTGATATGATTGTTAATAAGATTTAATATCTCGTTTCTTGGGTTCAAAGAATTACATTTATTGTTTATGTTTCAAGTTCTTTGCAAAGGGCGCAGACCACCCCGTTACCATCAAAACCCTTTAGCAATTTATCTCAACAGAGATTTTTCCTCTAATAACATTAGGCTATGTCTATAAATAAATTTTAAAAATATCTAAATAAAACTGTGTATAGTAGATCAAATAGGTCCGTAACAAATAGTATCTCCAGAATGGAGTCCAGACCTTCCAGAACAGATAAGAGGTGGGGACAACCCACCGTGCTAAACGTCATGTAAATCATAGACAAAGTTTGCAAGCAAGTTCACAATGCGATTTATCAACCAGAATGCCAGCGATGGCTTCGCAGAACATATCATTTTCAAAATGTTCTGGGGCAGTCCTCGCTGCCTCACCCTGTCTGTGGGAGGTGTAATGAGTTCCTTTTTCCATAAAAGATTCTCCCCATTGCCCTTGTTGGCTACACGCCTGAATTTTTATAACTTAAAAGTAGTTACTATTTTGAAACTAATTTGACTAGAAGCTGACAAAACTAAAGCAGCAACTGCTTCCAGTCAAATTAGTTCAAGAATAATTAGCAACTTAAAGGTGCATATTCACACTAAATGCTTGAAAATATAATTGTTAAAATTGAATACTTTTAGAGGCTTAAATTATGTATTGAAACGAAATAAATGTTAACATATGATGATTTCATTCCGTATAAATTAATATGATTTTATTAGTTGTGAAATTGAATTAGAGGCACGAGTCTCTAATTCAATTTCACAACTCAAAAAATTATATTAATTGATATAGAATGAAATCATCATATGTTAAGATTTATTTCGTTTCTTTATATCTAGACCCAAAGTTTAAGCCTCTAAAAGTATACAATTTGGATAATTTAATTTTCAAGCATTTAGTGTGAATATGCACCTTTAAATGTATGGCCGCTTTGGACGTGAAATGTTAATAATAATGTGAGGTCTAACGGCCCTAATCCTTATGCCAAGTTAACCCTTTAATGGTCAAGTAGGCGAAAAACAAACTATGCATCTGTCTAAAGGAATGTCCATATTTAGGATTATAGAAAAGTATTTTTGAAATTTTACCACTGGAATGACTGATTCGGTAATGGAGTTAATCTTTCCAGTTTGAATGTCCTGTTCTTTCAGGTAATTTGACTAGTGTACAGTACAGCTCAGAAATAATTGAACGTTTCCCGAACAAAATAAAACGTACTGTTGATAATTTTGAAAATAATTATAATGTAATTGGAAGATATTGTTGCCTAAGGCAGCAAAATTAATGAGCTAGAAGCTAATGATGTTCAAAGCATTCAATATGATTTTTCTTGCTATTATGTTTGTATCTTTGTTATGGAAAGATATCATAATTTCAAATTCACTTAACATAAGAATATCAAATTATGCGAGCTTGTTAGATTTTTTTAGTTATTCTGCTTTACACCATAGATATCTTACTATTTTAACAGATATATATATATGCTTCTCACATACATCCATGTGCTTGTGGTGCTGGTGGTGGCGGCGGTGATGTCTGTGGCGGTGGCCGTGTTAGCAGCAGCAGCAGCAATGTAGCCTAAATGTGTCCATGTAGATCCCGTCTTACTCGTCCCATCGGGCTGGATTCATATAAGCTACCTAGTGGTGGTGGTGGTACTGGCGGCGGCGGTGGTGGAAGCCGTGGTGAAGGATAAGGAGATGATTGTCATGGTGGTGGTGTTGGTGCTGTCCATGTCACTATCGTCGGCGGCGGCAATGGCGACGGCGACGGTGGTGGTGGTGGTGGCGGCAATCGTTGTAGTAGTACTGATAGTCGTGGTGGTAGTAACAGCAGCAGCAGTGATGTCAATCTGTATATGTAGGTCTCGCCTTACTGACTAGGATGCTGTTAGCACCACCCCTTCACCCCACACCCCTCGAATCTCCAGCTATCTGGTCGTAGCTAAACAAAATCCTTTGTTATATTAAAGGTGCATATTCACGCTGAAAGCTTAAAAATACAATTGGTAAAGCAATGCTAATCTCATCTCAAATGTTGTATTGCACCGATAGAATATGGTTTATAGATTCCATATCATTCATATCCTGTCAAAATTACTTGATCTGTATCGAAATTATCTGTTTTGTAATATCGATTAAATGTTGAACAGTGATCGACACCATTTTGTCTCCTCAGGCTATTGTGTGTGATGTCATGTAAGCTCCAATGCATCACATTCTTTATTATGTAATGCTCATCCCATTGAATATTTTGAAACTAATTTGACTGGAATCAAATCAAATTGGTTTCAAAATATTCAACAGCTTACCCGTAGGATCGCTTTTATACCACATTGCCAAACTATAGCTGGAGCCTCTATGACTGAGCGTATATCCTGAGGCAGACGCACTAGGGTTTTTCTGATTGGTTGAAAAGTAAATCATGACAGCCATCATAAGGTGTAGAAATGTACCAACATTTAACTACTAAATCCTGAATATCTTTCCTTAGCGGCGTGATACAAAGCTTAAAATTACCTGGATAGTTCATGGTCGGCGTGTTAGATCACCTGAACAGCTATCAAGAGATGGGATTAGTTATCCTTTAAATTTCTAGATGCTTAAATTGTGTGCCTAAATGTAATGAAACGAAATAAATCTTAACCATTGAGGATTTCACTGCGTATAAATTAATAAAATGTTTTAAGTCGTGAAATTGAATTAGAGACACAAGTCCCTGATTCGACATCACAACTAAATTTTTTATATTAATTTATACATAATGAAATAGTCAATTGGTAAGATTTATTTCGTTTTATTACATTGAATTACACAACTTAAAGCTTCTAAAAGTATACAATTTAACAATTTTATTTTCAAGTATTTTGATGCGAATATGGACCTTTAAAATTTGGACCAAAACGGATGAGTAGGTTTTGAAATACGGTGCCAGATACACGCGCGCTTACGGTTGCACGCACGCGCGCACACACAATCCAGATAACAATATCCTCTTCTCCTTACCAGGCGAAGGTAATTACTATAATACCATTTGATGCCACACATGTAACGCAACACATCAGTCATGATGGACCATATAAAGCGATGGTAGCGAGTTTATGAGCTTACGTTAGTGTTGGTGTTTTATCTGATGACCAGTCAAGTTTAACCTCGATGCAGATCCTTCTTGACACTGGCAAAGGCATTACCATACCAGCAACACTCCAGCACCATTTTACCATTTAACTCTTGACATCAGTCTCTCAAACTCAATACCTTTCTATAAGAAAGCTGTTAAATAACTTGATTCTAATTGGAATGGTATGCTGCAGCCATAGGCAGCAACAACTCTCAGTCAAATTAGATTTGAAATATTCAGCAAATTATTCCATACAATTATAAGAATGTATTGTGTCTGTTGTGTGTATGTTAAATAGTTAATGTCATGGCCTGGCAAAGCAATGAAGAAAATATAGATGGACATTGTGATGATAGTTATGTAATTTTGGTCTAACACACTGATATAGTATCGATCTTCTTAGTACCAACTCTAGCACAGACTTCTAGACTACTTGTTAACATAGTTATCCAAACACTACACAACGTGGATTGGCAATACACAATTATCAGAAGTGTTTTATTATAAAATACGTCCTGTTCTCATGCCTGACGGTATCAATCTCCAGGATCTTCTATTGCACACTGCTATAGGCATCATGGCTGTACCCAATGTTCACATTACCTCTCCAGGGAAACATGTGCTGATACGGATATATTAAGTGCTGGACCATCATTGCCCTGTAGGTGGGGCTTAGAATATACCTTCCGTATCCTCTGCGTATCGTAAGAGGCGACTAAAGGAAGTAAGGGTGAGGTAACCCTGACAGAAACCTCGAGTGCTGAAGACGGAGGTTCCAGGCCGCACGGCGCACTCTAATACACCATGGATCCACGCACTTAACGCTTATGATCATGTCGATAGTCACTTAAAGGACTGGCGGTGTGATCAGCGAACGAAAAGAAGAGGAAGATAATAACCATCTAGATTCATCACGCTCCTCTTTCTAGTAGTAATATTCTACTACTTAAGAGACTTATCTTTTGATGAAAGATACATATCCTAGCTAAACCTAGGATTATTTGTTACTTTATGGATACTAAATAACTAGAGCTGTAGGCACCATTTTAGATAGATATTGGCTGCCGACATTATTTCAGACTCGATTGTCTTCGCCGGTGAACAATTGTTGGTATTAAACCATTCTCGTAATACTAATGCTAGTCATTCTTATGCTGGCTTCCAATATGAGCCCATAGTATGTTCCTAGAATAGTTTAATACCAGCTGTATGTCTGGTATGGTTCAAGTGACAAATATATTTATAATAAGTTTACTGAAAACTGTTGCTGCCTATAGCACCAACAGTTTCCGTCAGGTTTTGTCAAAATAATCAGGTGATAATACAATTGTCACTCGGTAATGATTGGGTAACAATTTGGCTGAAAATCGTTGACTCAACAATTTTCAATCAAATTCTTCTCGAAATAATCAGCAGGGCAGTCAATGTTGCAAGACTTGCTGAAAATAATTTGATCAACCTTATTGAAAGTCATTTCTGACTAAAGCAGCAAAAGCGTTGTGCTATAATCTCAGAATAGTTAGCGGGATTTTTGTTTTGTTAGCTAACAAGTGCATGTCAAATTAATTAGGCCTGTTTAAAAAAACTTAATCCAAACCCAGTGTCAGATATGCTCGAAAATTCTGTTCATATCATTGTCAATCAGGATGTAAGCATATTAGTATATTTACGTAGGCATATGTCAGAGGCGATCGTGGACGGTTTGATCTTTGTGAACATATTTCACACCTGGAATACGCAGCTGCTATAGGTCTAACTAATTGTGTATGCACTTGTTACCTAGCGTACTATGCACTCACCTTGGAAGCCAGCATAAAAATGACTAGCATTAGTATTACAAGAATGGCTTTATACCAACAATTGCTCATTGGCGAACACAATGGGGTCTGAAATGCCTATCTAGCTAAAATGGCGGCTACCGCTCTAGTTAGTTAAAGTGTTCATGAAGTAAAAAATTTACCAAAAACCAGCTGGGATGTGTTTCTTTTCTTAATAGATGAGCACTTTAGGGACTACAAATAATCTGATCAGCATATTCAAGGTAATTCGTTCCAGTAATTCTAACTCTATTGTTGGTTTATACTGATATTGGAGTTTGCTACAATTTCTCACCAACTCTAAGAACGATTACCTCATTAACTCGAAACAATTCCAGACACTACTCTAGGACACCATGAATGTTATTTACATCATGATGTCTGAATCCATTACTCCAACCATACTCTTGACAAACTATCTACATTTCACAGCATCTTTACAGGGTTACTTTTCTTCTTCCTATGCTGTTTCTTCACATCTCCATCCATTTTCTCCCCTTTTTCTCTCTTCTCGCCATTCACATCCATCAATCTCTTTGATGAAATCTAATTCCTCAACAAGAAAAAACGACTTCAGTCTTTCCTGCATTGGCTGTGCCTGAGCGAGGTTCCCATGTACCAGCTCTGCTATTGATTCCATCTTTTCTCTCATCTCCCAGACATATTGCACAGTGTTCTCACTTAAGGGAATATCCCCTGTCCAGACCTCCTTTACCACATCCAGAGGACTTCTTACATATATACCATACAACAACTCAAAGCTCGCCATAGGTACAAGTGCACTCTTCTCATAAATTCTCCACCTGGCAGACTTTTGACACACCCCACAGGTATAACACTATGTGTCAACATCTTTAAATATACCAGGCAAGTAATAGTTTTTCAACAATCTTGTTTTGGTCTCCTCTGTTCCTAGATGACCTGTCAGTGAAATACCATGTGTTACCTTTAAGTGGCATGCTTTTGGCACGACCGTTTGCGTCGATAGATGGATTCCACTGCAGGATTCCCAATGACGAAACAGTAGACCATCTTTCCCGAAGAAGTACACATGTTCTTCACAGTTACAATCTGCTGGGTGAACTAACTGTTACACCTTGCACCGGGATTCATCTTCCCCCTACATCTGCTTTAGTTCATCTGTCCCACAATCAACGATATTCTCAGACCTTGATCTACGTGGCATATCGTTCTTCACATTGACCATCCCGTCAGCAGCAGCCTCATCTACATCTGCCAACAACTCATCTCATGTGGTGTTAATTTCATCTGTAGCATTTTTACTGTATTTTGATTCCCACTGGGCAACATAAGAGACTCTTTATGCAACACAAGATTGTTCTGCTTCTCATCTTCAGCTTCTATTCTCTCTGAAGCAGCATTGCAGTCTGTTGACTTGTTACAGCATAGTCATGGGGCTGGAGTAGGTGGGTTAGGTAGAGGACAAATTGGTCAAGAACGGCTTGGCAATAAGACATGGTAAATTACAGTGGCACTGTTCTTGGGACACTTTATTGCTGCTTGCAGCTATATATTCTTTTAATTATTATTATTATTATTATTATTATTATTATTATTATTATTATTATTATTATTATTATTATTATTATTAACAGGAGACGTGTCGGAAGTTGGTGTATCCATATGGTATGTACACATAGAACCACACGTGTGTTAGTGTCATGACGTCAGTCTTGGGTCAAGGATACAGGTTTTATGTCAACTTAGAACCAACAGACACAATGAGCATTCAGATGCAATACGTAGAATTACTCGCATGGTATTTTATGCATGATCAAGGACTTCTAGGTGAACAATTTTCTGCCATTCGACCATCAATGAAGTTAGATGTGTATTATTACCCTAACCATCTGACAAACCAAAGAAACCTGACAAACATGAAATTTTACTACTTATTTATAAACAATCGCGAAATTTCTCGAGAGCAGATAGAAGGAATTCTTTTGAATTATATGAAATGGAACTGGTATTATAACGTAACAGAGAAAGTGATAATTTTGGAATTCCAAAAGACGCCTATCCCATTTGATGAGGTGCTAGAAATGTTAGCCATTGACGAACCTGACGTCATTAAAGTATTGCCACCTAATGTCGCATTGATGTCTGAAATGTTCAAAGAAGGCGATCCTAGCCCAGGGTTTACAGTGGAGTATGCGACTAATTCCACCTTATTTACTGCCGTGAATGAAGCAATATCCAGCCATTGTATTGAATACAACAGAGTATATTTGAGAAGGCAGTAATGTATTTGTCCATGCACAGAATCAAACACTCGGGCCCCTTCAGTACAACATCCATGGTACTCATGTGTCGATCTGTTCTCAGTTTTCTGCAACATATAAAGATCTCTCATACATACAGTCGACCAAGAGCATAGCATCACTAGACACAAATGATTGTTATATACAAACGGTTCTAAGCATTGTCTGCACAGCTGTATCGTGCTTAGGCCTCCTTATCACGCTTATCATCTATGCAACGCTTCCTAGCTCACGGACGCTACCCGGTAGATGCAACATGATTCTTTTTCTGAACATCCTAATCTCACAACTTGTATTTCAAGGTGGGGTGAGGGCCAATGTCTCACACACTGGATGCGTAGCAATAATTATCCTTATCCATTACTCCTGGCTGGTGGTGTTTGCTTGGCAATGGGTTTGCGCATTCCATATGTTTTGCGCATTCACCAATCCTTTAAAATTTGTTCAAAAATCGGAAACACTTACATTATACTGTATTATCGACCAAGCCAGCCCCGCTTTGGTTGTGTTGGTATACATAGTGTTACACACGGCACTGACGAATGAACACGCAACTGGATATGGCGCTCATTGGATGTGCTTTATTTCCAATCCTCTCGGAATTGCATTTGCTCCACCTGTTGGTCTTATCATTATCTCTAATTTAATTTTGATCACTAAAATCGTCTCCGTTTTTCTCCACAAATCCGATGTCGAGAAATCCTATCACCGATCGTATCTTCAACATACCATCCTTGTCAAGATGTCCTTGTTGTTGGGCTTCACTTGGGCAGTGGATTTGCCGCCACTGCAACTCAACTCTCAGTTCTTTGGTATATTTTCATGATTCTCAATGCGAGTCCAGGTGTTTTCGTTTTCATTGCTTTTGTCCTAAACAAATAATTACCCAATTGTCCTTATGCAATAGATTGACCCTTGTACATTGTCACGGCTAAAGAGATCCGAGGTTCAGAATCTTAATGATCAACCCATTAGACTAACCGAGTCATCTTCCACAATCACTCGACAATTGTCCTTACACAATAGATTGACCATTTAGTATTAATCTCCCATGATTGAATGAGTTCCCAGAATCCGGAAAAAGACGAGTCCAGACATATACCCTGTCAATCATCCTTGCACAATGCATTACCCATTGTGCATTGTACTCTCTCGAAGAGATCCGTGCCTTTGAAGGTGCTTAATTACCATCATTATCTCTTGTCAATCATCATTACGTGATAGGATGCTAGGAGTCACGCGATTTAACGAGGAGACGGGGGCTTCATGGTTAAATGAGTTCCCAGAGTCCTGAATAGACGTGTCCAGACATGTCATTTACCTTTTCATTCGGCATGACATGATAGGATGCTAGGAGTCACGTTATGTAACGAGATGGAGGGACTTATGACCCACCCTTTACATCTAACATCCAATCAGAATGGAGAAAGGCTGGGCGAACAAAAGAAAGCATGACACAAAATATTTTTACACCGTAGGTGTGAATTTCCTTTGTTCGCCCAGTTCGCCTCACCTCTACTTACGATCAGTTATCTTAAGATACCTAACGGGAAAGATTAGAGACGGAGGGTCACCAACGACTCCTAACTTAATATAAGTTATGTACATGGCCAACAATGACGGCGAAATTCAAGTACGCGTGTATCTAGCTTGGTCGGAAATTCTTACATAACAGTAGAGTAATTTCTTCTACCAACTTCGGAAAATAGTCCTGTGACATGATGATATGTTTGTTCCCCTCACCTGTTGCATTTATGGGACCGAGCACATCAATAGCCACCAATTCCCATGTGGCACCTATGATTTTGTCTTGTAATGGCGCTACGTGCTGCTTAGCTATCGATCGGCGCTGGCAAGGGATGCATTCGGCCACGGAAGCATTTACACTATTGTGTATGGTGTTGCAATGGAATCTAGCTTTTTTCCGTTCAGTTGTACACCCAACAGCGAGGTGTTCTGGATTATCGTGAAGTTATTCCAGAACTTGGAATTTCCAAAAGTTTGCCAAGTCGGTGGATTGGCCTTCTGGATTTTTCAGGTTTTTACCAAGCGTAGTGAGGCGGTGTCTGTATTGAGCCTGAATGGTCTTCCACACAGAAAGTGTTTGTAGTATTTGGTATAATAAATGGCGTCTAGTAACTCGCCTTTGGTGGTTGCATACCACGTGTAATTGCTTATGATGCGTATGTCTTCCGGGCGACTGCTTTTTAGTTTTTATCCATGCCTATTCGTGACCTGGGTCGTTGGGACTGTTTCCCCCTGTTGATGGGTGTGTGCTACGTGTAGTGCCACAGACAATCAGGGGCGGCGGATGGTTCCGTAACATGTTGTCCGGGCGTTGTGTGTAAATGAATGCAGGCTCAGTTGTCGCCGATGAACCGACCACTGCTTGCCTAGATAGAAAAGAGTTAGGGATGGCACACGTTTTGGCGTAGCTTGCCTGGACTGGTGCAGGTGGCGTCGGCACTTTAGGAAGTTCAGACACCGATAGTGTGTTTGGTGCAGGGTTTGATGTTTGGTGCATGTTTCTTTTGTGGTTGGTGTTGTTATGGTGTTAGTCACATCCTGTACTGTGTTAGAAACAGTTTCTCTTTGAGTGTGGGCTCACTGCTTAGTGCATCTGTAAATGTATCTAGTCGGAAATGTTTGACTCCTTTGGCATTTGTTTTTTGATACACCCTGATTACAAGCCAGCGAATTCAGCTTGCCAACTCAGGAAGGGTTTCTTTGACTTCCAGCATACATTTTTGAGTTGGAGACGGGAAGACTCACCTAAAGCTCTATCGCCGAATTGTTCAGATAACGTGCTTTCCAGAATTGTGTATGTTAGATTTAAGCTTGCACGGCCTTGCCAGAGAGTTTCGCCACCAGATATTCCCCCATCTTCCGGTCAGACCAATGATATAGATATTATCTCGAACTGGCAATGGTAGTTTTCCCACCTGAATTCAGAGGAGAGGATGAGACATGTGTTGCCAGGGGATGGGACGACCGGGGCAAAGCCAGGGGTACTGTGTGGAAAGCTGGAGGAGGTGGTGTGGTGAAGCTGATAGCGTGGTGCAGATTATGGTGAATAGTGTCGTTGGTATGTTGGTATCTCTTGTGTGTGTGCGTGCGTGCGTGCGTGCGTGCGTGCGTGCGTGCGTGCGTGCGTGCGTGCGTGCGTGCGTGCGTGCGTGCGTGCGTGCGTGCGTGTGTAGTGAGTGGATGGTGGTGGCTTCGGCCCATGGGATGCGATGGGTCGAAGTAGGTGTTCGTGTGTGGCAGGCTCAGCCATCATACATTGCGGAACTTCGGCGGGTCTCTCTGAAGTGTGCCCTCTGTATGGCAGTGGGGTCTGCGAGAACACTTGGTATCATGTAGTGTATGTTGGTGCATCGCTCCATATTTGTTGAGTATGGTACCTTCACCTGTATCTTGGCGCAGAAGAGGGGGAGGAACACAGAGATATTGATAAGAGGTGTAGACCGGTGGTGCATGGTGAGGATTGCGGTCCTCGTATGATGGTGACTGTGGTCGCCGAGATACAGGGGGACGCATTTCATTGTGGTGTCATGATCGGTGAGTGGCCTCCATGTAGGATGTTTGTGCTGAAGTTCATAATCGGGCGCTGGGGTAAGTCGATCATGACAGGCATCGGACATGGGAAGAAAAGACATGTTCGCCTCAGAAACATCGAAGAACGCACCCTCACTGAACGGTGAGTAAACTCGCCATTGAAATGGGGTTGTGGTCATGAATGACATTCATGGGTTGGATAGTTACATGGCGGGCCGTCCCTACATCAGCGTACTGATCTACTGGTAGGTCAGTATACTGATTGAAAAAGAATGGCAAGGAAAATAGTACTGGGTGGACATAGGGATGTCAGTTTTTCATGCTCACCGAATGCTGGGTTATGTCCGATAGAATTGATGTAGTAGTGAGGCTTATAAGTTCTAGCCGATTATATGGTTATTTTGCTTACCATCAGGATCACTTATCTTAAGATACCTAATAGAAAAAATAGAGACGGAGGGTCACCAAGTATTTCTATTATATTTATATATATATATATATATATATATATATATATATATATATATATATATATATATATATATATATATATATATATATATATATATATATATATATATATATATATATATATATATATATGTATATGTATATGTGTGTGTGTGTGTGCGTGCGTGCGTGCGTTCGTGCGCGCGTGCGTGCGTGCGTGCGTGGATGCGTACGTACGTGCGTGCGTGTGTGTGTGTGTGTGTGTGTGTGTGTGTCTGTGTGTGTGTGTGTGTGTGTGTGTGTGTGTGTGTGTGTGTGTGTGTGTGTGTGTGTGTGTGTATATATATAAAAAGTACATGTATGAGAATGTCACCCATGTTGAATTCCAAGAGTGTTGCTTATGTAAATTACGGTACTTGACACAGTAATTTGGCAGATACAATTTAGCTACCCAATTAACCCTTTGATGACGAAACCGGCCCAAACCAGCCTCTGCAGTTGACTTGAGGAATGTCCATTCGCAGGCCAAGAGAAGAGTCAGCCATTCCAGTGGTAAATTTTCAAAAATACTCTTCTTAATGGCTAAATTTGGTCAAGAAAATTTACATATTTATTATTGAATATCTATTTGCAGACCAAGATAAGACTATTTTCTTAAAGTTACCACTTGAATGACTCGCTCGACACTTGACCCAATCATTTCAGTGGTAACTTTTTATAAATAATCCTATGAATTTTCTAAAAAAAGGGATTCTCTTGGCCTGCGAATGGACGTTTCTCAATATCGCTGTAAGTGCCACTAGCCGGTGTTAGTTAAGTCATTTCTTATATTACAGTAAAGCTACATACACGGACTGATGTGTCTACAAGTAGTAGGTGTAAGCTACATATTTTGCATTAATTAAGTATTCCATCGTGAATTATAACTACCAATGCTATCGGTAATTACCCATGATACGAGTGATATTATATTAGTCTGGGATAAATAACCGGAGTTGAAGTGGAACTTGGTCTTTACGTGGAAGAGCATATACAACAAAGTTAGAATAATAAATTATGAACACCGAGTGCGATGAAGCGGTCAATATTTATGATGATAGTGGTACCTGTACGTTCCTGTAATGAAAAAAATTAATTACTATTAATATCACTACATTGTACAGATAGATACTCATATAAAGCAATCAGTCATGCAAATATAAACACTCATATCCAGCCATTAGAAATGATATCAGTATTTTTAATTAATATGATTGATTTTTTTTATAGCGAAAATTATTTTATTTGCCCATATATATTTCACCAGTTGGACTATAGTACGCAGTACTGCAAGAGCCACCCGCCGTACCTAGTACCTTCTTATAACCGTGAACACGATATAAGGTAGAGTACCGTACAGGTTATAAATAAGTTAACATGTTTCCAAAGAAGAACATAAGCATGATAGTTGATAAAAAATTTTAACACGATGTAAGAAATGCTCTGTTGAATATTTGTAACGTAATTGGATTGGAAGACATTGCTACCTAATCAAATTTTGTTCAAACCATTCAACAGTACTTTTTGCATTTGTTTCGGAAGCAGTGTAAGTTATTTCTGATCTACGCTGTCGGCTATATATGAATTAGAAATGAACAATGAAGAGTATCTTTGTTTCTTGGATTACAGAAATATTGTGATATATAAGACAGTATTTGACGGTAGAGTTTTTACTTTGGTAATACCGACAACATGAGTCAACGTTGGTAATTTTAAGAGTAAATTCATTAATTTTCTTATTAGCTTTCGCGAAAATATATGCGAAAGCTTGTTAACATATCTTTGTCAGCAGCGCCTCAAGCGCGCAACATTCTAGCTATATCAATAAACCGTTCAATAGTCGAAACCTTACACGAAAATTGAAATTGTGTAGGTCAAAAATAGCTTTCCGGTGTCCAGTGTCCATTTGCAGGTCAAGAGAATAGTATTTTTTAAATTTTGCCACTTGAATGGCTGGCTCGGTTACTGAGCCAATCATTCCTGTGTTAATTGTTCAATGATACTATTCCTCTTGACCTGTTCAGATTTGCTAAGCGGTGGTCTGTCTAAGAGGTGTTCTGTCAGTCTTCGATAATACATTACATCTGCATAAGTACAACAATTTAACATTGTTAAACGACATCCCTGATAACGCAACTTACTGGGCCAATGCCGAATGTATCGCCACGGTATCAACCGAGCATTGGCCCTGTAAGCTGAATTATCTGGGATACATAAAGAAGTCTGCACAGATAGTCAAATTATGTTGGATTTCCATAAAGTATGTTAAGGGTGTAGGTGTTAGACCGTATTTTGGTAAAGGTAAATAAATAAAACAACGAAGGACGATTTGGCGGCTAATGAATTTTAACGCACAATAGATGGTAACCGCTACTAAAAGCTAACGTATTATATTTTTCTCATTTGCATTCCAAACATGTTTGGAGACTGTTGACAAAGTGTTGGGTCGATAGAAGTAGTCACGAACATCATTTAAATTTAAATTTTAGGAAGGGGTGATAAATCGAATAGGACAGTGTTCCCTAGATCTGAATTGCTTGTGAGAAACAGAAAGAAAAAGACAGTGAAATAAGGCATAGCGAATCTAAGGAGGACGATAATGGCAGGTTTGGCTGTACGCTATAGCTCAGAAATAACTTAGTATGTTTGCAAAACAATATAAAACATGCTGATGCCTATTTTGAGCATAACTCGATTGGAAGAGTAGGCAGCAATGTCTCCCAATCCAATTATGTTAAAAATATTCAACAGAACATTTCTTACATCATCTTCAAAATTGTACTACCTAAGCTATTTCTGTTTTTATTTTGGGTCACGTTATTTATGGGCAGTATTGTATTTAACATCAGATGATTGATTTGATGTGTCACTGCATAATTACTTGGCCAGGAACAGTCCACAAACATGTCTCCACATAGAACTTACCTCTTGCTCTTGTATGCCTGCACCCTAGTCAGATCGCAGTATACTGTTCCCACTCCAGTAATAGTTCCTATAGTCATCGAGACGATTCGACCTCCGCCTATGAATGATGGTATTGCTTTGAAAGACCAGCTTACCTCATGGAATAACATGGCGTGTGGAACGCGCGGCGTATGTAAGAACACTAACGAAATACACGAATGTACCTCTCATATGTTCCGTTGCACGCCGTGTCGGTGCGACCCCGACTGCGGTCGTTACAAGGATTGTTGTCCGGATGCGGATCACTGGCCGGTACAAATCAAGGACAGTACAGAATTTGAGGATACTGTATTAGTGACCTACACATGTGTCTCGCAAGCGTTCAAAACTGGAGTTACGATCAAATATGCATGGTATGAAATGGTGGCAACGTGTCCGGTTGTTGGCGGGATTGAAGAACGGAGACTAATTTGTGAACACCCGGATGAAAATGACTTACTGAACAATAGACCTGTATTTTCTACGTCATCCAAACAGAGCTATAGGAACTTGCATTGCGCGTTGTGCAATGGGGAAATAGAAGGTGATCGACTGATCCCATGGAAAATCAATATCACGTGTAATGGATACGTGGACTATAGTCGCATTTCTAATCAAGCTGATTTCTACAGAGAAGCCTTGCATACCGACCATTGTGGAATCAACATGATGCCGCCTCTTCCTAGTGTCGCCAGAGAATGCCCTGGATGGGCTAATGACGTCATTTTACAGTGCAATGTGACTGGTAAGTGAAGTATCCATACATTTCTTGACGATAATGATGTTGCAGATTTTTACGACGTTTTTTATGCCATTGGTGGTGACGAAGACGACGATGACAACGACGCGACGATGACGGCTGTGCCTGCTGCGTATGCTGCTGCTGCGGCGGTGGTGTGGTCTTAGTGGTATTCGTATTAGTGGCGGGGCCACGACGACGATGACGGCAACGACGATGACGATAATGACGACGCTGGTAGCAGCAGTGGCAGCAGTAGAGGTGGTGACGGAGTCGGCAGCAGACGTAGCGGTGGATGCAGTGGTTTTTCCGGTAGTGGTGGTGATGGTGGTGGCGGCGGCGGTGTTGTTGGTTGTGGTGATGGTGCTGATGGCCATGGTATAAGTCGTGGTTGGAGGAGTCCTGTAGGAACATAGTTTATGAGTGTTTCTTTATGCTCCTCAGGTATGTATGGCGAGTTCAGCCTAAGAGAATATCGCCTTCTTGAAAAAGCATGTGCAACTTTTAAGCAAGCTATTCGCATCGACACATTCACTAAGTTCTGGGCACCTCTTAGATCATTTGGAAATGTATTCTGTGCAGCTTGCAATGGAATCCGAGTAGAAAGATATACATTTTCCGATCCACCATGCCTAACTAAAGCGGGTTATAGGCCCCTGTATACAGCGCCGCTATCCGTCCTGTTCAATTTCAACCCCAAAAGTCTGGAAGATGATTTGATACCCGATGTGAGTGAAGGTGATTGCCAAGACAACATGATTTACGATACTAAGCACGTAAGTACAGCCAAGCTTATTTAGGATGGAAACTTGCTCTTCTCAGCTTAAAAATTAGAAACGTATATAGAGTACTGACTATTTAGATTGTACTTATCCATCTTTGGTTTTGAGTGTAAGGTGTACAACTCGCTCGTGAGATCTTTAGTGATAACCATCCTAGATGCCATGGTGTTGCATCATATTCTACATGGACACCGCACGTAGCATTCTCTATTATTCTTGTAATCTTTCTCTATTACTAGTGTAACCATTCTATATCATTGTTGTTACTATTCTCTATTATTCTTGTAACCATTCTCTATTATCCTTGTAACCATTCTGTATTATTTCTGTAACCATTCTCTATTATTTGTGTAACCATTCTCTATTATTCCTATAGCAATTGTCCATGATGCTTGTAACCATTCTCTATTATTTTTGTAGCAATTCTCCATTTTTTTTGTAACCATTCTCCATTATCCTTGTTACCATTCTCTATTATTCTTGTAGCCATTCTCTATTGTACGTGTACCTATTCTCTGGTATCCTTGTACCTATTCTTTAGTAGTCTTGTAATAACAATGTCTTATTCTTGAAGCCATACTCCATTATTCTTGTAACCATTCTCCATCATTCTTATAGCGATTCTCCATTATTCCTGTAACGATTCTCTATTGTTCTTGCACCCATTCTCTATTATTCTTGTAACCATTCTCCACAAGTCCCGTAACCATTCTCCATTATTCTTGCAACCATTCACTATTATTCTTGTAACCATCCTCCATTATTCTTGGAAATATTCTCCATGATTCTTGGAAGTATTCTCCATGATTCTTGTAATCATTCTCCATGATTCTTGTAACCATTCTCAACTATGCTTGTAACAATTCGCTATTATTCTTGTAACCATTCTCCATTGTTCATGTAAGCATTCTTTATTATTCTTGTAACCTCTCTCTATTGCTCGTGTAACCATTCTCTATTATTCTTGTAACCATTCTCAATTATTCTTGTAGCCATTCTCGATTATTCATATAGCCATTATCCATGATTCTTGTAACCATTCTCTATTATTCCTATAGCCATTATCCATGATTCTTGTAACCATTCTCTATTATTCTTGAGGCGAGTATCCATTATTCTTGTAACCATTCTCTATTATTCATGTAACAGTTCTCTATTATTCATGTAACAGCTCTCTATTATTCCTGTAAACAGTATCCATGATTCCTGTAACTATGCTCTATTATTCTTGTAGCCATTCTCCATTGTTCTCGTAACCATTCTCTATTATTCGTTTAGCCATTTTCCATTATTCGTGTATTAATTCTTTAGTATTCTTGCAACCATTCTCTAGTATTCTTGTAATCATTCTCTAGTATTCTCTAGTATTCTTGCAACAATTCTCTAGTATTCTTGTAAGCATTCCCTAGTATTATTTAAGCATTCTCTGGTATTCTTGTAAGCATTCTCTAGTATTCTTGTAGCCATTCTCTAGTATCCTTGTAACCATTCTCTAGAATTCTTGTAACCATTTCCCATTCTTTTAACCATTCTCTATTAGTCTTATAACCATTCTCTAGTATTCTTGCAAACATTCTTGACCTATTCTCCATTATTCTTGTAACATTCGTCTAGTATTCGTGTAACCATTCTCTAGTTTTCCTCTAAGCATTCTCTAGTATTCTTTTAACCATTCTCTAGTATTCATTTATCCATTCTCCATTATTCTTGTAACTATTCTCTATTATTCTTGGATCCATTTTCCATTATTCTTGTAACCATTCTCTATTATTCTCGTAACCATTCTCTATTATTCTCGTAAACATTCTCTGTTATAAGTGTAGCCATTTTTCATTATTCTTGTAATCATTCTCTAGTATTCGTGAAACAATTCTCTAGTATTCTTGTAACCATTCACTAGTATTTTTATAACCATTCTCCAGTATTCTTGTAACCATTCTCTATTATTCTTGCAATCATTCTCTAGTATTCTTGTAACCATTCTCTAGTATTCTTGTAACCATGTTCCATTATTCTTGTAACCATTCTCTATTATTCTTGTAACCATTCTCTATTATTCTTGTAACCATTCTCTATTATTCTTTTAACCATTCTCTAGTATTCTTATATCCATTCTCTAGTATTCTTGCAAACATTGTCCATTATCCTTGTACCTATTCTCCAGTATTCTTGTAACCTTTCGCTAGTATTCTTGTAACCATTCTTCAGTATTCTTCTAGCCATTCTGTTGTATTCTTGTAACCATTCTCTATTATTCTTGTAGCCATTCTCTATTATTCTTGTAACCATTCTCTATTATTCTTGTAACCATTCTCTATTATTCTTTTAACCATTCTCTTGTATGCTTGTGACCATTCTCTAGTATTCTTGTAGACATTATCGATTATTCTTGTAATCATTCTCTATTATTCTTGTAACCATTCTCTATTTTTCCTGTAACCATTCTCTATTATTCTTTTAACCATTCTCTAGTATTCTTATATCCATTCTCTAGTATTCTTGAAAACATTGTCCATTATCCTTGTACCTATTCTCTAGTATCTTGTAACCTTTCGCCAGTATTCTTGTAACCATTCTCTAGCATTCTTCTAACCATTCCCTTGTATTCCTGTAACCATTCTCTAGTATTCTTGTATCCATTCTAGAGTATTCTTGTAACCATTCTCCATTATTCTTGTAATCATTCTCTTGTATTCTTGTAACCATTCTAGAGTATTCTTGTAACCATTCCTTACTTTTCTTGTAACCATTATCCACTATTATTGTGATCATTCTCTATTATTCTTGTAACCATTCTCCATGATTCTTGTACCCTTTCTCCATTATTCTTCCAACAATTCTTTATTATTCTTGTAACCATCCTCCATTATTCCTATAACCATTCTCCATGATTCTTCTAACCATTCTCTAGTATTCTTTTAACCATACTCTGGTATTCTTGTAACCATTCTCTTGTATTCTTGTAACATTTCTCTATTATTCTTGTATCCATTCTCTATTATTCTTGTCACCATTCTCCATTATTCTTGTAACCATTCTCTATTATTTTTGTAACCATTCTCCAGTATCCGTGTAGCCATTCTCTATTATTCCTATAACCATTCTCTATTATTCTTGTAACCATTCTCTATTATTCTTGTAACCATTTTCCATTATTCTTCTAATTATTCTCATGTATTCCTGTAACCATTCTCTAGTATTCTTTTAACCATTCTCTAGTATTCTTGTAACCATTTTCCATTATTCTTGTAATCATTCTCTTGTATTATTGTAGCCATTCTATAGTATTCTTGCAATCATTCTCTAGTATTCTTGTAACCATTCTCTAGTATTCTTGTATCCATGTTCCATTATTCCTGTAACCATGTTCCATTATTCTTGTATCCATTCTCTATTATTCTTGTAACCATTGTCTTTTTTCTTGTAGTCATTCTCTATTATTCTTGTAACCATTCTCTAGTATTCGTGTAGACATTCTCGATTATTCTTGTAATCATTCTCTATTATTCTTGTAACCATTCTCGATTATTCTTGTAATCATTCTCTATTATTCTTGTAACCATTCTCCATTATTCTTGTAACCATTCTCTATTATTTTTGTAACCATTCTCCAGTATCCTTGTAGCCATTCTCTATTATTCCTATAACCATTCTCTATTATTCTTGTAACCATTCTCTATTATTCTTGTAACCATTTTCCATTATTCTTGTAATTATTCTCTTGTATTCCTGGAACCATTCTCTAGTATTCTTTTAACCATTCTCTAGTATTCTTGTAACCATTTTCCATTATTCTTGTAATCATTCTCTTGTATTATTGTAGCCATTTTATAGTATTCTTGCAATCATTCTCTAGTATTCTTGTAACCATTCTCTAGTATTCTTGTATCCATGTTCCATTATTCCTGTAACCATGTTCCATTATTCTTGTATCCATTCTCTATTATTCTTGTAGTCATTCTCTATTATTCTTGTAACCATTCTCTAGTATTCTTGTAGACATTCTCGATTATTCTTGTAGTCATTCTCTATTATTCTTGTACCTATTCTCCAGTATTCTTGTAACCTTTTGCTAGTTTTCTTGTAACCATTCTCCAGTATTCTTCTAGCCATTCTCTTGTATTCTTGTAACCATTCTCTATTATTCTTGTAGCCATTCTCTATTATTCTTGTAACCATTCTCCATTATTCTTGTAACCATTCTGTATTATTCGTTTAACCATTGTCTTGTATGCTTGTGACCATTCTCTAGTATTCTTGTAGACATTCTCGATTATTCTTGTAATCATTCTCTATTATTCTTGTAACCATTCTCTATTTTTCTTGTAACCATTCTATATTATTCTTGTAACCATTCTCTATTATTCTTTTAACCATTCTCTAGTATTCTTATATCCAATCTCTAGTATTCTTGCAAACAGTGTCCATTATCCTAGTACCTATTCTCTAGTATTCTTGTATCCATTCTAGAGTATTCTTGTATCCATTCTCCATTATTCTTGTAATCATTCTCTTGTATTCTTGTAACCATTCTCTAGTATTCTTGTAACCATTCCCTAGTTTTCTTGTAACCATTCTCCACTATTAGTGTGATCATTCTCTATTATTCTTGTAACCATTCTCCATGATTCTTGTACCCTTTCTCTATTATTCTTGTAACCACTCTCCATTATTCTTGTAACCATTCTCCATTATTCTTGTAACCATTCTCCATTATTCCTATAACCATTCTCCACGATTCTTCTAACCATTCTCCAGTATTCTTTTAACTATACTCTAGTATTCTTGTAACCATTTTCCATTATTCTTGTAATCATTCTCTTGTATTCTTGTAACATTTCTCTATTATTCTTGTATCGATTCTCTATTATTCTTGTAACCATTCTCCATTATTCTTGTAACCATTCGCTATTATTCTTGTAACCATTCTCCATTATCCTTGTAGCCATTCTCTATTGTTCCTATAACCATTCTCTATTATTCTTGTAACCATTTTCCATTATTCTTGTAATCATTCTCTTGTATTCCTGTAACCACTCTCTAGTATTCTTTTAACCATTCTCTAGTATTCTTGTAACCATTTTCCATTATTGTTGTAATCATTCTCTTGTATTCTTGTAGCCATTCTATTGTATTCTTGCAATCATTCTCTAGTATTCTTGTAACCATTCTTTAGTATTCTTGTAACCATGTTCCATTATTCTTGTAACCATTCTCTATTATTCTTGTAATCATTCTCTATTATTCTTGTAGTCATTCTCTATTATTCTTGTAACTATTCTCTATTATTCTTGTAACCATTCTCTATTATTCTTTTAACCATTCTCTAGTATTCTTATATCCATTCTCTAGTATTCTTGCAAACATTGTCCATTATCCTTTTACCTATTCTCCAGTATTCTTGTAACCTTTCGCTAGTATTCTTGTAACCATACTTCATTATTCTTGTAGCCATTCTCTTGTATTCTTTTAACCATTCTCCAGTATTCTTGTAACCATTTTCCATTATTCTTGTAATCATTCTCTAGTATTCTTATATCCATTCTCTAGTATTCTTGCAAACATTGTCCATTATCCTTGTACCTATTCTCCAGTATTCTTGTAACCATTCTGTAGTATTCTTTTAACCATACTCTGGTATTCTTGTAACCATTCTCTTGTATTCTTGTAACATTTCTCTATTATTCTTGTATCCATTCTCTATTATTCTTGTAACCATTCTCCATTATTCTTGTAACCATTCTCTATTATTTTTGTAGCCATTCTCCAGTATCCTTGTAGCCATTCTCTATTATTCCTATAACCATTCTCTATTATTCTTGTAACCATTCTCTATTATTCTTGTAACCATTTTCCATTATTCTTGTAATTATTCTCTTGTATTCCTGTAACCATTCTCTAGTATTCTTTTAACCATTCTCTAGTATTCTTGTAACCATTTTCCATTATTCTTGTAATCATTCTCTTGTATTATTGTAGCCATTCTAGAGTATTCTTGCAATCATTCTCCATTATTCTTGCAACCATTCTCTATTATTCTTTTAACCATTCTCTAGTATTCTTATATCCAATCTCTAGTATTCTTGCAAACAGTGTCCATTATCCTAGTACCTATTCTCTAGTATTCTTGTATCCATTCTAGAGTATTCTTGTAACCATTCTCCATGATTCTTGTACCCTTTCTCTATTATTCTTGTAACCATTCTCCATTATTCTTCTAACAATTCTCTATTATTCTTGTAACCATTCTCCATTATTCCTATAACCATTCTCCACCATTCTTCTAATCAGTCTCCATGATTCTTCTAACCATTCTCTAGTATTCTTTTAACTATACTCTAGTATTCTTGTAACCATTCTCTAGTATTCTTGTATCCATGTTCCATTATTCCTGTAACCATGTTCCATTATTCTTGTATCCATTCTCTATTATTCTTGTAGTCATTCTCTATTATTCTTGTAACCATTCTCTAGTATTCTTGTAGACATTCTCGATTATTCTTGTAATCATTCTCTATTATTCTTGTAACCATTCTCTATTTTTCTTGTAACCATTCTCTATTATTCTTGTAACCATTCTCTATTATTCTTTTAACCATTCTATAGTATTCTTATATCCATTCTCTAGTATTCTTGCAAACATTGTCCATTATCCTTGTACCTATTCTCCAGTATTCTTGTAACCTTTTGCTAGTTTTCTTGTAACCATTCTCCAGTATTCTTCTAGCCATTCTCTTGTATTCTTGTAACCATTCTCTATTATTCTTGTAGCCATTCTCTATTATTCTTGTAACCATTCTCCATTATTCTTGTAACCATTCTGTATTATTCGTTTAACCATTGTCTTGTATGCTTGTGACCATTCTCTAGTATTCTTGTAGACATTCTCGATTATTCTTGTAATCATTCTCTATTATTCTTGTAACCATTCTCTATTTTTCTTGTAACCATTCTATATTATTCTTGTAACCATTCTCTATTATTCTTTTAACCATTCTCTAGTATTCTTATATCCAATCTCTAGTATTCTTGCAAACAGTGTCCATTATCCTAGTACCTATTCTCTAGTATTCTTGTATCCATTCTAGAGTATTCTTGTATCCATTCTCCATTATTCTTGTAATCATTCTCTTGTATTCTTGTAACCATTCTCTAGTATTCTTGTAACCATTCCCTAGTTTTCTTGTAACCATTCTCCACTATTAGTGTGATCATTCTCTATTATTCTTGTAACCATTCTCCATGATTCTTGTACCCTTTCTCTATTATTCTTGTAACCACTCTCCATTATTCTTGTAACCATTCTCCATTATTCTTGTAACCATTCTCCATTATTCCTATAACCATTCTCCACGATTCTTCTAACCATTCTCTAGTATTCTTTTAACTATACTCTAGTATTCTTGTAACCATTTTCCATTATTCTTGTAATCATTCTCTTGTATTCTTGTAACATTTCTCTATTATTCTTGTATCGATTCTCTATTATTCTTGTAACCATTCTCCATTATTCTTGTAACCATTCGCTATTATTCTTGTAACCATTCTCCATTATCCTTGTAGCCATTCTCTATTATTCCTATAACCATTCTCTATTATTCTTTTAACCATTCTCTAGTATTCTTATATCCAATCTCTAGTATTCTTGCAAACAGTGTCCATTATCCTAGTACCTATTCTCTAGTATTCTTGTATCCATTCTAGAGTATTCTTGTATCCATTCTCCATTATTCTTGTAATCATTCTCTTGTATTCTTGTAACCATTCTCTAGTATTCTTGTAACCATTCCCTAGTTTTCTTGTAACCATTCTCCACTATTAGTGTGATCATTCTCTATTATTCTTGTAACCATTCTCCATGATTCTTGTACCCTTTCTCTATTATTCTTGTAACCATTCTCCATTATTCTTCTAACAATTCTCAATTATTCTTGTATCCATTCTCCATTATTCCTATAACCATTCTCCACGATTCTTCTAACCATTCTCTAGTATTGTTTTAACTATACTCTAGTATTCTTGTAACCATTTTCCATTATTCTTGTAATCATTCTCTTGTATTCTTGTAACATTTCTCTATTATTCTTGTATCGATTCTCTATTATTCTTGTAACCATTCTCCATTATTCTTGTAACCATTCTCTATTATTCTTGTAACCATTCTCCATTATCCCTGTAACCATTCTCTATTATTGCTATAACCATTCTCTATTATTCTTGTAACCATTTTCCATTATTCTTGTAATCATTCTCTTGTATTCCTGTAACCACTCTCTAGTATTCTTTTAACCTTTCTCTAGTATTCTTGTAACCATTTTCCATTATTGTTGTAATCATTCTCTTGTATTCTTGTAGCCATTCTATTGTATTCTTGCAATCATTCTCTAGTATTCTTGTAACCATTCTTTAGTATTCTTGTAACCATGTTCCATTATTCTTGTAACCATTCCCTATTATTCTTGTAATCATTCTCTATTATTCTTGTAGTCATTCTCTATTATTCTTGTAACCATTCTCTATTATTCTTTTAACCATTCTCTAGTATTCTTATATCCATTCTCTAGTATTCTTGCAAACATTGTCCATTATCCTTGTACCTATTCTCCAGTATTCTTGTAACCTTTCGCTAGTATTCTTGTAACCATTCTTCATTATTCTTGTAGCCATTCTCTTGTATTCTTTTAACCATTCTCCAGTATTCTTGTAACCATTTTCCATTATTCTTGTAATCATTCTCTAGTATTCTTATATCCATTCTCTAGTATTCTTGCAAACATTGTCCATTATCCTTGTACCTATTCTCCAGTATTCTTGTAACCATTCTGTAGTATTCTTTTAACCATACTCTGGTATTCTTGTAACCATTCTCTTGTATTCTTGTAACATTTCTCTATTATTCTTGTATCCATTCTCTATTATTCTTGTAACCATTCTCCATTATTCTTGTAACCATTCTCTATTATTTTTGTAGCCATTCTCCAGTATCCTTGTAGCCATTCTCTATTATTCCTATAACCATTCTCTATTATTCTTGTAACCATTCTCTATTATTCTTGTAACCATTTTCCATTATTCTTGTAATTATTCTCTTGTATTCCTGTAACCATTCTCTAGTATTCTTTTAACCATTCTCTAGTATTCTTGTAACCATTTTCCATTATTCTTGTAATCATTCTCTTGTATTATTGTAGCCATTCTAGAGTATTCTTGCAATCATTCTCCATTATTCTTGCAACCATTCTCTATTATTCTTTTAACCATTCTCTAGTATTCTTATATCCAATCTCTAGTATTCTTGCAAACAGTGTCCATTATCCTAGTACCTATTCTCTAGTATTCTTGTATCCATTCTAGAGTATTCTTGTAACCATTCTCCATGATTCTTGTACCCTTTCTCTATTATTCTTGTAACCATTCTCCATTATTCTTCTAACAATTCTCTATTATTCTTGTAACCATTCTCCATTATTCCTATAACCATTCTCCACCATTCTTCTAACCAGTCTCCATGATTCTTCTAACCATTCTCTAGTATTCTTTTAACTATACTCTAGTATTCTTGTAACCATTTTCCATTATTCTTGTAATCATTCTCTTGTATTCTTGTAACATTTCTCTATTATTCTTGTATCGATTCTCTATTATTCTTGTAACCATTCTCCATTATTCTTGTAACCATTCTCTATTATTCTTGTAACCATTTTCCATTATTCTTGTAATCATTCTCTTGTATTCCTGTAACCACTCTCTAGTATTCTTTTAACCATTCTCTAGTATTCTTTTAACCATTTTCCATTATTCTTGTAACCATTCTCTATTATTCTTGTAATCATTCTCTATTATTCTTGTAGTCATTCTCTATTATTCTTGTAACCATTCTCCATTATTCTTGTAACCATTCTCTATTATTTTTGTAGCCATTCTCCAGTATCCTTGTAGCCATTCTCTATTATTCCTATAACCATTCTCTATTATTCTTGTAACCATTCTCTATTATTCTTGTAACCATTTTCCATTATTCTTGTAATTATTCTCTTGTATTCCTGTAACCATTCTCTAGTATTCTTTTAACCATTCTCTAGTATTCTTGTAACCATTTTCCATTATTCTTGTAATCATTCTCTTGTATTATTGTAGCCATTCTAGAGTATTCTTGCAATCATTCTCCATTATTCTTGCAACCATTCTCTATTATTCTTTTAACCATTCTCTAGTATTCTTATATCCAATCTCTAGTATTCTTGCAAACAGTGTCCATTATCCTAGTACCTATTCTCTAGTATTCTTGTATCCATTCTAGAGTATTCTTGTAACCATTCTCCATGATTCTTGTACCCTTTCTCTATTATTCTTGTAACCATTCTCCATTATTCTTCTAACAATTCTCTATTATTCTTGTAACCATTCTCCATTATTCCTATAACCATTCTCCACCATTCTTCTAACCAGTCTCCATGATTCTTCTAACCATTCTCTAGTATTCTTTTAACTATACTCTAGTATTCTTGTAACCATTTTCCATTATTCTTGTAATCATTCTCTTGTATTCTTGTAACATTTCTCTATTATTCTTGTATCGATTCTCTATTATTCTTGTAACCATTCTCCATTATTCTTGTAACCATTCTCTATTATTCTTGTAACCATTTTCCATTATTCTTGTAATCATTCTCTTGTATTCCTGTAACCACTCTCTAGTATTCTTTTAACCATTCTCTAGTATTCTTTTAACCATTTTCCATTATTCTTGTAACCATTCTCTATTATTCTTGTAATCATTCTCTATTATTCTTGTAGTCATTCTCTATTATTCTTGTAACCATTCTCCATTATTCTTGTAACCATTCCCTATTATTTTTGTAGCCATTCTCCAGTATCCTTGTAGCCATTCTCTATTATTCCTATAACCATTCTCTATTATTCTTGTAACCATTCTCTATTATTCTTGTAACCATTTTCCATTATTCTTGTAATTATTCTCTTGTATTCCTGTAACCATTCTCTAGTATTCTTTTAACCATTCTCTAGTATTCTTGTAACCATTTTCCATTATTCTTGTAATCATTCTCTTGTATTATTGTAGCCATTCTAGAGTATTCTTGCAATCATTCTCCATTATTCTTGCAACCATTCTCTATTATTCTTTTAACCATTCTCTAGTATTCTTATATCCAATCTCTAGTATTCTTGCAAACAGTGTCCATTATCCTAGTACCTATTCTCTAGTATTCTTGGATCCATTCTAGAGTATTCTTGTAACCATTCTCCATGATTCCTGTACCCTTTCTCTATTATTCTTGTAACCATTCTCCATTATTCTTCTAACAATTCTCTATTATTCTTGTAACCATTCTCCATTATTCCTATAACCATTCTCCACCATTCTTCTAACCAGTCTCCATGATTCTTCTAACCATTCTCTAGTATTCTTTTAACAATACTCTAGTATTCTTGTAACCATTTTCCATTATTCTTGTAATCATTCTCTTGTATTCTTGTAACATTTCTCTATTATTCTTGTATCGATTCTCTATTATTCTTGTAACCATTCTCCATTATTCTTGTAACCATTCTCTATTATTCTTGTAACCATTTTCCATTATTCTTGTAATCATTCTCTTGTATTCCTGTAACCACTCTCTAGTATTCTTTTAACCATTCTCTAGTATTCTTTTAACCATTTTCCATTATTCTTGTAACCATTCTCTATTATTCTTGCAATCATTCTCTATTATTCTTGTAGTCATTCTCTATTATTCTTGTAACCATTCTCTATTATTCTTGTAACCATTCTCTATTATTCTTTTAACCATTCTCTAGTATTCTTATATCCATTCTCTAGTATTCTTGCAAACATTGTCCATTATCCTTGTACCTATTCTCCAGTATTCTTGTAACCTTTCGCTAGTATTCTTGTAACCATTCTTCAGTATTCTTCTAGCCATTCTCTTGTATTCTTGTAACCATTCTCTATTATTCTTGTAGCCATTCTCTAGTATTCTTGTCACCATATTCCATTATTCTTGTAATCATTCTCTAGTATTCTTATATCCATTCTCTAGTATTCTTACAAACATTGTCCATTATCCTTGTAACTATTCTCCAGTATTCTTGTAGCCATTCTGTAGTATTCTTTTAACCATACTCTGGTATTCTTGTAACCATTCTCTTGTATTCTTGTAACATTTCTCTATTATTCTTGTATCCATTCTCTATTATTCTTGTAACCATTCTCCATTATTCTTGTAACCATTCTCCATTATTTTCGTAACCATTCTCCAGTATCCTTGTAGCCATTCTCTATTATTCCTGTAACCATTCTCTAGTATTCTTTTAACCATTCTCTAGTATTCTTGTAACCATTTTCCGTTATTCTTGTAATCATTCTCTTGTATTATTGTAGCCATTCTATAGTATTCTTGCAATCATTCTCTAGTATTCTTGTAACCATTCTCTAGTATTCTTGTATCCATGTTCCATTATTCCTGTAACCATGTTCCATTATTCTTGTATCCATTCTCTATTATTCTTGTAACCATTCTCTATTATTCTTGTAGTCATTCTCAATTATTCTTGTAGCCATTCTCTATTATTCTTGTAACCATTCTCTATTATTCTTGTAACCATTCTCTATTATTCTAGTAACCATTCTCTATTATTCTTGTAACCGTTCTCCATTATTCTTGTAACCATTCTCTATTATTCTTGTAACCATTCTCTATTATTCTAGTAACCATTCTCTATTATTCTTGTAACCGTTCTCCATTATCCTTGTAGCCATTCTCTATTATTCTTGTAGTCATTCTCTATTATTCTTGTAGTCATTCTCTATTATTCTTGTAACCATTCTCCATTATTCCTATAACCATTCTCTAGTATTCTTTTAACCATTCTCTAGTATTCTTGTAACGATTTTCCATTATTCTTGTAATCATTCTCTTGTATTCTTGTAACCATTCTCTAGTATTCTTGTAGCCATTCTATAGTATTCTTGTAATCATTCTCTAGTATTCTTGTAACCATTCTCTAGTATTGTTGGAACCATGTTCCATTATTCCTGTAACCATGTTCCATTATTCTTGTAACCATTCTCGAATATCCTTGTAGCCATTCTCTATTATTCTTGTAACCATTCTCCATTATTCTTGTAGCCATTCTCTGTTATTCTTGTAACCATTCTCTATTATTCTTGTAACCATTCTCTATTATTCTAGTAACCATTCTCTATTATTCTTGTAACCGTTCTCCATTATTCTTGTAACCATTCTCTATTATTCTTGTAACCATTCTCTATTATTCTAGTAACCATTCTCTATTATTCTTGTAACCGTTCTCCATTATCCTTGTAGCCATTCTCTATTATTCTTGTAGTCATTCTCTATTATTCTTGTAGTCATTCTCTATTATTCTTGTAACCATTCTCCATTATTCCTATAACCATTCTCTAGTATTCTTTCAACCATTCTCTAGTATTCTTGTAACGATTTTCCATTATTCTTGTAATCATTCTCTTGTATTCTTGTAACCATTCTCTAGTATTCTTGTAGCCGTTCTATAGTATTCTTGTAATCATTCTCTAGTATTCTTGTAACCATTCTCTAGTATTGTTGGAACCATGTTCCATTATTCCTGTAACCATGTTCCATTATTCTTGTAACCATTCTCGAATATCCTTGTAGCCATTCTCTATTATTCTTGTAACCATTCTCCATTATTCTTGTAGCCATTCTCTGTTATTCTTGTAACCATTCTCTATTATTCTTGTAACCATTCTCTATTATTCTAGTAACCATTCTCTATTATTCTTGTAACCGTTCTCCATTATTCTTGTAACCATTCTCTATTATTCTTGTAACCATTCTCTATTATTCTAGTAACCATTCTCTAGTATTCTTTTAACCATTCTCTAGCATTCTTATAGCCATTCTCTAGTATTCTTGCAAACATTGTCCATTATCCTTGTACCTATTCTCTAGTATTCTTGTAAGCTTTCGCCAGTATTCTTGTAACCATTCTCTAGTATTCCTCTAACTATTCCCTTGTATTCATGTAACCATTCTCTAGTATTCTTGTATCCATTCGAGAGTATTCTTGTAACCATTCTCCATTATTCTTGTAATCATGCTCTTGTATTCTTGTAACCATTCTCTAGTATTCTTATAGCCATTCTCTATTATTCTTGTATCCATTCTCCACTATTCCTATAACCATTCTCCATGATTGTTCTAACCATTCTATAGTATTCTTTTAACCATTCTCTAGTATTCTTGTAACAATTTTCCATTATTCTTCTAACAATTCTCTATTATTCTTGTAACCCTTCTCCATTATTCCTATAACCATTCTCCACGATTCTTCTAACCATTCTCCATGATTCTTCTAACCATTCTGTAGTATTCTTTTAACCATACTCTAGTATTCTTGTAACCATTTTCCATTATTCTTGTAATCATTCTCTTATATTCTTGTAACATTTCTCTATTATTCTTGTATCCATTCTCTATTATTCTTGTAACCATTCTCCATTATTCTTGTAACCATTCTCTATTATTCTTGTAACCATTCTCCATTATCCGTGTAGCCATTCTCTATTATTCCTATAACCATTCTCTATTATTCTTGTAACCATTCTCTATTATTCTTGTAACCATTTTCGATTATTCTTGTAATTATTCTCTTGTATTCCTGTAACCATTCTCTAGTATTCTTTTAACCATTCTCTAGTATTCTTGTAACCATTTTCCATTATTCTTCTAACAATTCTCTATTATTCTTGTAACCATTCTCCATTATTCCTATAACCATTCTGTAGTATTCTTTTAACCATTCTCTATTATTCTTGTAACCATTCTCTATTATTCTTCTAACCATTCTGTAGTATTCTTTTAACCATACTCTATTATTCTTGTAACCATTCTCTATTATTTTTGTAACCATTCTCCATTATTCTTGTAACCATTCTCTATTATTCTAGTAGCCATTCTCCATTATCCTTGTAGCCATTCTCTATTATTCTTGTAGTCATTCTCTATTATTCTTGTAGTCATTCTCTATTATTCTTGCTTCTTGTAACCATTCTCCATTATTCTTGTAACCATTCTCCATTATTCCTATAACCATTCTCGACCATTCTTGTAACCATTTTCCATTATTCTTGTAATCATTCTCGTGTATTCTTGTAACCATTCTCTAGTATTCTGGTAGCCATTCTATTGTATTCTTGTAATCATTCTCTAGTATTCCTGTAACCAGTCTCTATTATTCTTGTAACCGTTCTCCATTATCCTTGTAGCCATTCTCTAGTATTCTTGTAGTCATTCTCTATTATTCTTGTAGTCATTCCCTATTATTCTTGTAACCATTCTCTATTATTCATATAACCATTCTCTAGTATTCTTTTAACCATTCTCTACTATTCTTGTAACCATTTTCCATTATTCTTGTAATCATTCTCTTGTATTCTTGTAACCATTCTCTAGTATTCTTGTAGCCATTCTATAGTATTCTTGTAATCATTCTCTAGTATTCTTGTAGCCATTCTCTAGTATTCTTGTAGCCATGTTCCATTATTCCTGTAACCATGTTCCATTATTCTTGTAACCATTCTCGATTATCCTTGTAGCCATTCTCTATTATTTTTGTAACCATTCTCCATTATTCTTGTAGCCATTCTCTATTATTCTTTAACCATTCTCCATTATTCTTGTAACCATTCTCTAGTATTCTTTTAACCATTCTCTAGTATTCTTATATCCATTCTCTAGTATTCTTGCATACATTGTCCATTATTCTTGTACCTATTCTCTAGTATTCTTGTAAGCTTTCGCCAGTATTCCTGTAACCATTCTCTAGTATTCCTCTAACTATTCCCTTGTATTCCTGTAACCATTCTCTAGTATTCTTGTATCCATTCTAGAGTATGCTTGTAACCATTCTCCATTATTCTTGTAATCATGCTCTTGTATTCTTGTAACCATTCTCTAGTATTCTTATAGCCGTTCTCTATTATTCTTGTATCCATTCTCCACTATTCCTATAACCATTCTCCATGATTCTTCTAACCATTCTCTAGTATTCTTTTAACCATTCTCTAGTATTCTTGTAACCATTTTCCATTATTCTTGTAATCATTCTCTTGTATTCTTGTTACATTTCTCTATTATTCTTGTATCCATTCTCTATTATTCTTGTAACCATTCTCCATTATTCTTGTAACCATTCTCTATTATTCTAGTAACCATTCTCTATTATTCTTGTAACCATTCTCCATTATTCTTGTAATCATTCTCTTGTATTCTTGTAACCATTCTCTAGTATTTTGGTAGCCATTCTCTAGTATTCTTGTAACCAGTCTCTATTATTCTTGTAACCGTTCTCCATTATCCTTGTAGCCATTCACTAGTATTCTTGTAGTCATTCCCTATTATTCTTGTAACCATTCTCTATTATTCATATAACCATTCTCTAGTATTCTTTTAACCACTCTCTACTATTCTTGTAACCATTTTCCATTATTCTTGTAATCATTCTCTTGTATTCTTGTAACCATTCTCTAGTATTCTTGTAGCCATTCTATAGTATTCTTGTAATCATTCTCTAGTATTCTTGTAGCCATTCTCTAGTATTCTTGTAGCCATGTTCCATTATTCCTGTAACCATGTTCCATTATTCTTGTAACCATTCTCGATTATCCTTGTAGCCATTCTCTATTATTCTTGTAACCATTCTCCATTATTCTTGTAGCCATTCTCTATTATTCTTTAACCATTCTCCATTATTCTTGTAACCATTCTCTAGTATTCTTTTAACCATTCTCTAGTATGCTTATATCCATTCTCTAGTATTCTTGCATACATTGTCCATTATTCTTGTACCTATTCTCTATTATTCTTGTAACCATTCTCCATTATTCTTGTAACCATTCTCTATTATTCTAGTAACCATTCTCTATTATTCTTGTAACCATTCTCCATTATTCTTGTAACCATTCTCTATTATTCTAGTAACCATTCTCTATTATTCTTGTAACCGTTCTCCATTATTCTTGTAACCATTCTCGATTATCCTTGTAGCCATTCTCTATTATTCTAGTAACCATTCTCTATTATTCTTGTAACCATTCTCTATTATTCTAGTAACCATTCTCTATTATTCTTGTAACAGTTCTCCATTATCCTTGTCGCCATTCTCTATTATTCTTGTAGTCATTCTGTATTATTCTTGTAGTCATTCTCTATTATTCTTGTAACCATTCTCCATTATTCCTATAACCATTCTCTAGTATTCTTTTACCCATTCTCTAGTATTCTTGTAACCATTTTCCGTTATTCTTGTAATCATTCTCTTGTATTCTTGTAACCATTCTCTAGTATTCTTGTAGCCATTGTATAGTATTCTTATAATCATTCTCTAGTATTCTTGTAACCATTCTCTAGTATTCTTGTAACCATGTTCCGTTATTCTTGTAACCATTCTCTAGTATTCTTGTAGCCATTGTATAGTATTCTTATAATCATTCTCTAGTATTCTTGTAACCATTCTCTAGTATTCTTGTAACCATGTTCCGTTATCCTTGTAGCCATTCTCTATTATTCTTGTAACCATTCTCCATTATTCTTGTAGCCATTCTCTATTATTCTTGTAACCATTCTCCATTATTCTTGTAACCATTCTCTAGTATTCTTTTAACCATACTCTAGTATTCTTATATCCATTCTCTAGTATTCTTGCAAACATTGTCCATTATCCTTGTACCTATTCTCTAGTATTCTTGTAAGCTTTCGCCAGTATTCTTGTAACCATTCTCTAGGATTCCTCTAACTATTCCCTTGTATTCCTGTAACCATTCCATAGTATTCTTGTATCCATTCTAGAGTATTCTTATAGCCGTTCTCTATTATTCTTGTATCCATTCTCCACTATTCCTATAACCATTCTCCATGATTCTTCTAACCATTCTCTAGTATTCTTTTAACCATTCTCTAGTATTCTTGTAACCATTTTCCATTATTCTTGTAATCATTCTCTTGTATTCTTGTTACATTTCTCTATTATTCTTGTATCCATTCTCTATTATTCTTGTAACCATTCTCCATTATTCTTGTAACCATTCTCTATTATTCTAGTAACCATTCTCTATTATTCTCGTAACCGTTCTCCATTATTCTTGTAACCATTCTCTATTATTCTTGTAACCATTCTCTATTATTCTTGTAGTCATTCTCCATTATTCTTGTAACCATTCTCTAGTATTCTTTTAACCATTCTCTAGTATTCTTGTAACCATTTTCCATTATTCTTTAATCATTCTCTTGTATTGTTGTAATCATTCTCTAGTATTCTTGTAAATATTCTCTATTATTCTTGTACCCATTCTCCATTATTCTTGTAACAAATCTCTATTATTCTTATAACCATTCTCCATTGTTCCTATAACCATTCCCCATGATTCTTCTAACCATTCTCTAGTATTCTGGTAACCATTCTCTATTATTTCTGTAACCATTCTCCATTATCCTTGTAGCCATTCTCTATTATTCTTGTAACCATTCTCCATTATCCTTGTAGCCATTCTCTATTATTCTTGTAGTCATTCTGTATTATTCTTGTAGTCATTCTCTATTATTCTTGTAACCATTCTCCATTATTCCTATAACCATTCTCTAGTATTCTTTTAACCATTCTCTAGTATTCTTGTAATCATTCTCTTGTATTCTTGTAACCATTCTCTAGTATTCTTGTACCCATTCTATAGTATTCTTGTAGCCATTCTATAGTATTCTTGTAACCGTTCTCCATTATTCTTGTAACCATTCGCTATTATTCTTGTAACCATTCTCTATTATTCTTGTAACCATTCTCCATTATCCTTGTAGCCATTCTCTATTATTATTGTAGTCATTCTATATTATTCTTGTATCCATTCTCCACTATTCCTATAACCATTCTCCATGATTCTTCTAACCATTCTCTAGTATTCTTTTAACCATTCTCTAGTATTCTTTTAACCATTCTCTAGTATTCTTGTAACCATTTTCCATTATTCTTGTAACCATTCTCTATTATTGTAGTAACCATTCTCTATTATTCTTGTAACCGTTCTCCATTATCCTTGTAGCCATTCTCTATTATTCTTGTAGTCATTCTGTATTATTCTTGTAGTCATTCTCTATTATTCTTGTAACCATTCTCCATTATTCCTATAACCATTCTCTAGTATTCTTTTAACCATTCTCTAGTATTCTTGTAACCATTTTCCATTATTCTTGTAATCATTCTCTTGTATTCTTGTAACCATTCTCTAGTATTCTTGTAGCCATTCTATAGTATTCTTGTAACCGTTCTCCATTATTCTTGTAACCATTCGCTATTATTCTTGTAACCATTCTCTATTATTCTTGTAACCATTCTCCATTATTCTTGTAACCATTCTCTATTATTCAAGTAACCATTCTCTATTATTCTTGTAACCATTCTCTATTATTCTAGTAACCATTCTCTATTATTCTTGTAACCGTTCTCCATTATTCTTGTAACCATTCGCTATTATTCTTGTAACCATTCTCTATTATTCTAGTAACCATTCTCTATTATTCTTGTAACCGTTCTCCATTATCCTTGTAGCCATTCTCTATTATTATTGTAGTCATTCTATATTATTCTTGTATCCATTCTCCACTATTCCTATAACCATTCTCCATGATTCTTCTAACCATTCTCTAGTATTCTTTTATCCATTCTCTAGTATTCTTTTAACCATTCTCTAGTATTCTTGTAACCATTTTCCATTATTCTTGTAATCATTCTCTTGTATTCTTGTTACATTTCTCTATTATTCTTGTATCCATTCTCTATTATTCTTGTAACCATTCTCCATTATTCTTGTAACCATTCTCCATTATTCTTGTAACCATTCTCTATTATTCTTGTAACCATTCTCTATTATTCTTGTAACCATTCTCTATTTTTCTTGTAGTCATTCTCCATTATTCTTGTAACCATTCTCTATTATTCAAGTAACCATTCTCTATTATTCTTGTAACCATTCTCTATTATTCTAGTAACCATTCTCTATTATTCTTGTAACCGTTCTCCATTATCCTTGTAGCCATTCTCTATTATTCTTGTAGTCATTCTGTATTATTCTTGTAGTCATTCTCTATTATTCTTGTAACCATTCTCCATTATTCCTATAACCATTCTCTAGTATTCTTTTAACCATTCTCTAGTATTCTTGTAACCATTTTCCATTATTCTTGTAATCATTCTCTTGTATTCTTGTAACCATTCTCTAGTATTCTTGTAACCATTCTCTATTATTCTAGTAACCATTCTCTATTATTCTTGTAACCGTTCTCCATTATCCTTGTAGCCATTCTCTATTATTCTTGTAGTCATTCTCTATTATTCTTGTATCCATTCTCCACTATTCCTATAACCATTCTCCATGATTCTTCTAACCATTCTCTAGTATTCTTTTAACCATTCTCTAGTATTCTTTTAACCATTCTCTAGTATTCTTGTAACCATTTTCCATTATTCTTGTAATCATTCTCTTGTATTCTTGTTACATTTCTCTATTATTCTTGTATCCATTCTCTATTATTCTTGTAACCATTCTCCATTATTCTTGATCCATTCTCCATTATTCTTGTAACCATTCTCTATTATTCTTGTATCCATTCTCTATTATTCTTGTAACCATTCTCTATTATTCTTGTAGTCATTCTCCATTATTCTTGTAACCATTCTCTAGTATTCTTTTAACCATTCTCTAGTATTCTTGTAACCATTTTCCATTATTCTTTAATCATTCTCTTGTATTGTTGTAATCATTCTCTAGTATTCTTGTGAATATTCTCTATTATTCTTGTACCCATTCTCCATTATTCTTGTAACAAATCTCTATTATTCTTATAACCATTCTCCATTGTTCCTATAACCATTCTCCATGATTCTTCTAACCATTCTCTAGTATTCTGGTAACCATTCTCTATTATTTCTGTAACCATTCTCCATTATCCTTGTAGCCATTCTCTATTATTCTTGTAACCATTCTCGATTATTCTTGTAACCATTCTCT